>OX579633.1:34188823-34348024 GCA_951230915.1 Antitrichia curtipendula
CGAGTGCTAGTGATTAAGATTGATGCATCATGTTGGTGAGTAAGTTTTGTTCTCTGTAGATTCGACAAATGTGTGAAAGCTATTTGTCGAAAATTTGCTGGCTTTCAGGACCTGGGTTTCATAGTGAAATCGAGACCAGGAATGCTGAAAAAGTGACCACTATGAAATGACGAAGTTGTGCTGCATGGATTAATCACTAAAGTCAATCGAGGAACTTGTTGCATGAATCAAATACAAGACATGGATCATGTGACTCATTATTGGTATTCTTTCTCCTGCTTGATCATGCTTTAGCAACAGCTCCCTCCTTCATGCAGAGCATATTTGATTCCCTATCTGATCTATTTCTTTCATTGGTTGAAGGCTATAACTGCATTGAAGAAAGGTGCGCAGCTTTTGAAGTACGGTCGGCGTGGAAAACCGAAGTTTTGTCCTTTCAAACTCTCCAATGTATGTAACTTTACAATACGCCCTCTGCTGGCATGTTCTTCTTGCGTCCCTGATCCCTGTCCCTGATATAAACATTTGAGCGTGTCATTATCATTTCACTCCTCAAATCCGAGGGGACGCTTGATATCATGATCGCTTGTCTCAGCATCGGGTCTAAACGAAGAACCTTGTACAGTTCGGAACAAGTTGGCATTGCTGAGCAACTTTTCGATCGCTGCTGCATTTTTTGCCCAGCTTTGTCTGTCATGAGAACCTTGTGATGCGAAACTTAGTTTTCCCTAGTACACCGTATCGATGACGATCTTGAGTGTTTGAGATCCTGACTTTGAACAGCTGTGTGCAGGATGAAAATGCACTGGTATGGTACTCCGGGGGAGAGGAGAAGAGACTCTGGTTGAGTACTGTCACTAGAATAATACCTGGCCAGCGTACAGTAAGTTCCTGATTGTCTGGTTCCATGCTCTGTCGAATGACTGTGCTCCAGTGATGGGCATCGTTATGAGTTGTATGATCCGTAGAATGTTATCTTGTCCCTCTTTAGCGCTGTTTGTGATCACTGTGTTGAGAAATCACTGCACATTTAGAATTTCCTTGAGACATCCTGCCCATGCTGCAAGAAAATAGGACTAGGATCTCAAAATCATGGTCTTCTCCATCAATGTTGTTCCGTCTCGATGCTTGAAGATCTGGACCCGGATATGGAGATTGACCTAGAGAATTTCTGTAAAAGTAGGGTGAGTTTATTTTGGAGATCCTGTCGGCCTCCAGAATCGAAAAACTAACAAACTTGAGTGTCTGCCACGACAGCCAGTTTTTTCACGTTACCCGAGGCCGGAGAAGGAGTACCAGTCTTTTTCACTGGTTCACTCCAATGAGGAACGGTCACTGGATCTGGTGAGTGTCGAAGGAAAGTGTGTGAATGTATGGTTGCCTGCTTCTGGTTAGTTCGGTACTTCTCGAACTGGTGCACGGTCTGGTGTGTTCGGCAGTGCAGGTGGTGAACAGGAGGAGCTTTGGATGAGTATGCATGTATTTTGAAAGATTTGACACGCAATACTGATTTATAATTGCGATGTGTTTGCAGATATGTAAGGATAAGGATGAGGCTGAAGTCTGGTTCGTGGGTCTGAAGGCTTCTGTTGCTGGCGCTCAGTTGCGGAAATCGAAGTTCAACCTAAAGCATGAAGGATCCGCGGATGCCATTAGTCCTGCACTGACGAGGAGTAATTCCCCTCTTACATCACCGTTCGGAAGCACTGACAATCTGCACCAGGTATTGTATTTATAGCTGTCACAAAAGAATTGTAACGAGTCTTCTATTGTAAGCATCGGATATGAAGCTGCCTTGGAGTGGTTACAAGCCACACTAACAATGATTGATAGCTATTTCAGCTGTTTGTTTAAAGAAAGATGCCGTTGGGACTATGCCTGTCTGACTCTCAGGCGAGTATACGTAAAAAGAAACCACCTGCTATATTGAAGGTTCGAAGTTTTAGTAATGTGCTCTCCTGACTGAGCAAGTGTGGTATATGATCTTGATAGTGTAGAGTCAAACTGATTAATTGGTTTGCGTACCTCATGATCGCACCGTTCTGCACTGGCAGGAGAGCGGGGATGTTTTCAAGACCTCGAGTTTTTTAGGCAGCCCCCTGCGATCAGATAAGAGTTATCTAACAGGATCCGCACCTAGAGTAGAAGCAAAACATCCTTTTGATGCGGGTTCAGTTGGAGGATCGATGCATTCCGGCAGTTCATCGCTGGGATCGGACAGCGTGAGTGCGCACATGAGGCTGTCTGGTGCCGGCCAGTCTGACAATTACAGGATCAGCATGTCTAGTGCTGTAAGCTCGTCAAGCCACAGTTCACTGCACGGCGAGGACAGCTCCCTTCATGGTGAGGCGTTGGGCGACGTGTATCTGTGGGGAGAGGGTGCAGGCGATGGCATTTTGGGTGGTGGTGTGCACCGAATCGGCAGTGGTGGAGGCCTTAAACTAGACGCACTTCTCCCCAAAGCTCTGGAGTCTGCCATGGTTCTGGATGCGCAGTACATTGCTTGCGGGGGCAGGCATGCAGCAGTGGTCACGCGGCAGGGAGAGGTGTTCACTTGGGGGGAGGAGTCCGGAGGGCGTCTGGGACACGGGGTGGATTGCGATGTGTCGCATCCTCAGCTGGTGGACGCGTTGGCATCTTCGACCACGGAGGTGGTGGCGTGCGGGGAGTACCACGCTTGTGCGGTGACGCTGTCCGGGGATTTGTACAGCTGGGGCGACGGCACTCACAGCCTGGGACTGCTGGGTCACGGCAACGACATCAGCCACTGGATTCCGAAGCGGGTCAACCTCGAGGGGATCCGAGTGGCCTCGGTCGCGTGCGGTCCTTGGCACACTGCATTCGTGACATCCTCTGGGCAGCTGTTCACGTTCGGGGACGGCACGTTCGGAGTGCTGGGGCACAACGACACGAGGCGCGCGTACTCGCCGAGGGAGGTGGAGTCTCTGAAGGGACTGAAGACGGTGAGGGCAGCGTGTGGGGTGTGGCACACCTCGGCCGTGGTGGAGGTGATGGTGGGAAATTCTACCGCCAGCAGCATCTCATCCGGGAAGCTGTTCACATGGGGCGACGGTGACAAGGGTCGACTAGGCCACGGTGACAAGGAGCAGCGGTTGGTTCCGACTTGCGTCGCCGCGCTCGTGGACCACAATTTCCGGCAGGTGGCCTGTGGAAACAGTCTGACGGTGGCATTGACGACGTCAGGGCAGGTATTCACGATGGGTGGGTCGACGTCCGGGCAATTGGGGGATCCCCAAGCGGACGGGAAGCTGCCGGGACTGGTGGAGGGGAAGCTGTGCGAGGCAGTTGTGGAGGAGATTTCCTGCGGAGCGCATCACGTGGCAGTTCTGACTCAGAAGTCGGAGGTGTACACCTGGGGGAGGGGCGCGAATGGGCGGCTGGGACATGGGGATCTGGAGGACAGGAACACGCCGACTTTGGTAGAAGCGCTGAAGGACAAGCAGGTGAAGAGCATCGCCTGTGGTACGACGTTCACTGCAGCGATCTGCCTACACAAATGGCTGTCGGGCGCAGATCAGAATGCGTGCTTGGGGTGCAGGCTGCCGTTTGGGTTTACTCGGAAGCGGCACAACTGCTACAACTGCGGGCTGGTGTTCTGTCACGCCTGCAGTTCTAAGAAGGCTCTGAAAGCGTCGCTGGCTCCGAATCCGGGGAAGCCATTCCGAGTGTGCGACCCGTGCTACATCAAGCTTCGGAAGGGTAGTGAAGGAGGAGGGGGTTCCGTGGGCGGCTCGGGGACGCGCCGGCGGTCGATGGAACTGAAAGAGGGCTCCAGCAAAGGAGAGCTGAGGGTGCCAAGACCACATGGATCGAACTCGGGAAAGCCTCCGAACTCGATCACTTTGGAGTTCGGCAAGGCGGGGGATGCGAAGAAGCGGACGAAGAAGCCCGACAGTTCGTCAAGTCGGGTGTCACCGGCTCCAAACGGGTCGGGTGGGCTAGCGTCTTGGGGCTCCGTGAGCGTGCCCGCGGGGTTCGCGAAGCCTCCTTTCCAACCGAGCTCGAAAGGTCCAGTGGTGATATCGAGCACAGTGTCATCAGGTCGGGCTGTTTCGAGAGCTGTTTCGCCTCTGTCTCGGCGATCGAGCCCGCCCAGATCGACGACACCAACTCCAACGGGGACGGGGCTTGTCGTTCCAAGAACTGTGGTGGAGGACTTGAAGAAGACGAACGATAATTTGAGTGATGAGAACGTGCAGTTGAGGTCGCAGGTAACATCCTGGATGATAACGACCTTATGATGGTGTAGCATGTCCAATTCGTGGTTTCCATGCCGCGATTGCAAAGGTGACTGGGATGCTTCATTCAGTGTTAGGTGTTTTTGCGCTAACCGTGCCGCTATTTGATAGGTGGAGAGTTTAGCCAGGCAGCTCCAAAATCATGAGAAGGATGTTCATCGTTCTGCTCAGCAGCTCCAGAATGCCATTGCGATGGCAACGGAAGAGGCTGCGAAGTGTAGAGCTGCAAAGGAAGTCATCAAGTCACTCACTGCACAGGTATACTTCTTTTTTCTAACGAGGGTTATGATTGCTTGTGAAATCAGCTGTAAGCCGGGACGCTTTATGCTGATAACTCGCTGGAGAATCCTGTATGATAGATGCTTTGAATCCTTGGGAAGCAGATGCGGGTACATGTCATAACAATGGAGGAATTAGGCCATTTTCTTGAGGAGCCTCTGGAGGCTTTGACGTCGGACTCGGTATCATAGTCTTACTCTCAACCGCTTGCACTCGACCATCTGAATTTAGTATCCTCTTAGTGCATTAGTGACCTTCACACACGTTCTCCTTGATAGAGTTTGCAATTGTTCCTTTGTGACTGAACTAAGTGGTTGAATTCCCACGAGTTTCTCAAGATACTGTCGCAGACCAGCCTGCTGGCTGCTTGAACCTTTTAAAGATCGATAGTCTTGCATTTCTTATATCTCTCGTTCTGTCTCTTATCGTCACCACGTAATATTGTGTCCGAATTCAATTCCAAACTCATCGATTTTTGAGCCATGTGTGGTTGTTCATTAATTGAAAGTAGTGATAGTGTAACGAAGCTTAATGAATGAGCCGTGACACCTTAAATCTCTAATTCCCACATGCACAAGCTTGAAATATAAGGTACATTTTGGAAGCTAAGTGTCTGTTTTAGTAACATCCAAAACGTATTTCTATCGTTCCAAGATGTAGGGTATGGTTTCTTCTTTCTATTGCTGCCTTTTGTTCCCTTCCTAGAAGATTCCTAATTGATTTAATTCAATTTGTGTGGATATGGAAGTGGCCACTTGGCCACTTAGGGGTTAAGATGCCCTCTAGTGCTGTCCTGTTTCCCTTTTTTCCTGGTTCAATCTTGTGGAATGTGTTTGTTCTCTGATGTTTCACTGCACATTCGAATAATATCGTCTAAATGGTAGTTTTTGTGCTCTTTGCAGCTGAAAGAGATGGCTGAGAGGATGCCTCAAGGTGCGTTCAAACATGGGCGATCGGCTTCCTTGTCTCTTTCTCGTCTTGACATTCCGAATGGAGCTCAGGGGAGTTCGGCTCTTGATGCAGGCAGCGAAGGATCAGGGTTGCAGTTTCAGCAATTCAGTCCAAGCGCAGATAACCATGGCAGCGAGGGCAATGGAGTTGTGAGTCCTTCAGGTCCGCTCTCAGGACGTGGTTCACAGGGAGCGGACAGTCCTGGCATTGGTACAGAGGTTGAGATGGGAAGGGTGGGAGGAAGTGTGCGACCGGCAACGAGGCTGGGAGAAGGAGAGATGAATGGGTACGACACAGGACAACGACAAGAGGAAGGGGTTAGGACGTCAGTTACCTCGTTGTCGACAGAAAACGGAAGAGAACCGGAGTCGGAGTGGGTAGAGCAAGATGAGCCTGGCGTGTACATCACGTTGACTGCCCTTCCAGGAGGTGGAAAAGATTTGAAGCGCGTTCGTTTCAGGTGTGGTTTCTGCTATTTATATGATGTGTTACGAGTATATTCGTTTGCTTGGCTGTGCCATGTTTATTTGATTTTTCAGATTATTGTTGGGCGAAGCGCATGTGGTTTGGCCGTGGAGGTGTGTGGGAATGATGTTTGATGTGAGCCTTGGAGAGTAGTGTGCTCTTGCTAAGGTGGTTTTGGCGTGGACGTTGCAGTCGAAAACGGTTTAGTGAAAGGGAGGCTGAGCAGTGGTGGGCAGAGAATCGGGTAAGGGTGCATGAACAATACAACGTCCGAAGTGGAATCGACAGAGTGAACAACCCCAGTGGAGCTCCCGCCGGACCTGTGGGAGCAAGGTAAGGAGGGGATGGGATGCACTTTTCGACGGATCACGGCCGCTTTCACAACACCCGGACGAGTGTCGTTGAGCTCTGTCATGGAGATCGGTTCCCAGGGTGATGAAGAAGTGTGGAGAGGAGGCCTGTTGGAGGCTTTCATGATAGCTGCAAGAGAATATTTGTGACATTGGGGAACTCGTAACACATTGTTGCCCTCTTGTTAGGTTACTCATGATAGATCTCATGATGGAGTGCGTCATCCTCACTTTGGCTTGTGCTGTGTTTTTATATGGTTGCGGCTTTGTGCTTCTGATTTTTGACATCAGACTTTCGGCTCGGATTGCTCTGCTGGTTGGATCGAGATCCTTGCATCTCGCTCCTTGCGGCGTGGACATGTTTTTAGAACCTGTAGGAGTAGACTTTGAGAATAATATTGGAGTGGAATTAGGCTTTATTCCGCCCCTGAAATTAGCTTCTCTGATTATGGTCCAGTAAGGCTTGGACGATAGCAAATCCTTGTAGAGGAAGTACATTCTGCGTTCTAGAAATAGTCCATGTGCTAATTTTTCCTGGTAGGTTATAGGTTGCAGTAAAACGTGCTTCAACTGCCATTAGGGTGCTCAACCTATGCTCACATGCTGGAATGCTCGAAGGGTATTCCTTTTTTCGTGTGGACTGTAATGGAAGGCATAAGGTGAAAGAGCAATTTGTCTGAATAGCTTTGTAATATACAATTGATTTTTCTTCAATGACATCTGCCGGAGTTCACGAGTGTTGTTCCACCCAGGTCAGTGGAGTAAATTGAAGTCTGTGTTTGTCATTTGGAACATCAGGGTTTGCTTGTGGTGGTCAGCAAGGAGCACAGCCCAGAGCGGAGATCTTGGACTCGAAAATATATGGTGGAGTTTCTTTCAGTTTCCTTGTGTGTGGAGAGGTTGTTAGGCACCACGAAGAAGATTTTGTTTGAGATAGAGTTGAACGTGGTTTCTTTGTTGAAGAAAGATATGAGTAGTTGAGAAGTGATGCAAGGTGTTGGTTTGTCATAGTCTATTGTGAATAGAATTAGGAAGAAACATTGTGAGAACATTGTCATGCCAAAAGGAGGGTGTCCATAGGCTCTGATATATTGGGAGAAGTGGTATGCAATGTGTTTGGTTATTCTAGGTGGGATTTATAGTGCAATGGAGGCAACAAGAGAATTGAAGAGTGTATTGGGAGTTGGTTTCTTTATTGAAATAATGAAGAACACCTCCAAAGAAGAAAGTTTAGGGTCATTCACTAAGGCTTCTAAGCTGGCTTTTCCTCTATCCAAATTATAAAAGTAAGGTTAGAATCTTGTCAATTGTACAAAGATGTATAGTGAGTGATTGGGAGAGGGTAGCTTTCAAGGATCAATCAAGGATCAATCATTTTAGCTCTAATGGCTTGAGTTGTTGTTGGCTTAGTCATGATAAGAATCTTCCAATCCAATTGAGTTTTTAAGCAAACAATGAAACATGGTGCCTAAAGGTTCATTGATGCTTTGGAGTTGTGTGACTCATCAAGACGTGTAGGTAGTGGGTGCAAGATTGAGAAGACATTCAATGCCATTGGCTATTTTGAGTTGTTGCAATGAGAATTGTTTAGCACTTTGATAAATTTCAACTTTGATCTTGATGAAGTTATTTTAGAGAAGACAATGTGCCTTTACACATAACAAAAATTATTTAAGAATGGTTCCAAGAGTAGCCATATTCCATTCTTAAATGTCTTGCTCAATCTCATTGAACATGTATGGGCTATCTTCAAATGGACATTATATGCTTGTTTTACTACCTTGAAGAATCTTCATGAATTATGGAACCTTGTACAAGAAGATTATGCTTTTATCATTGTAGATGAATGTAAGAAGTTGTATTTTAGTATCAGTTTGGTCAAATTGAAGTTGTTTTAGAAGTAAAATTAAGGTGGACAAATTTTTGAGTATCTACCCTAAAATATGATAGTTTATAAATAGATTTAAAAAATTTCCTTGTAGATGATGTTTGTTACTTCATGCTTTACAACTTTAGTGAACAAAGTCTTTGTATTTGATCATTTGATTTCATGGCATTTTTAATTTTTTGCACTTGAATGAAATATTGACTCGATAGTTTTAGTTAGTATACATTCTAACTATAGAGGATGAAAGTGCACATGATGGTGTTATAGTAAGTTAAATCTAACCATGCATTTTGCAATGGTTTCTTTGTGTACTATTGCAAAGCATATGGTTCACTTGGAATGTTTGTGCATGAAATCTCAATGATGTAATGCTTTTCTTTTAATTTTGTTGGAAAAACAAACTTGGAAAAAGTAATTTATACATTCACACATATATTCACAAAATTGCAGCTTGTCAATTTTTCAACTTCTTTGATTCTTAGATTTTCACTTCACTTCAAATCACTCCATTTCTGAATAAATTTGGCGAGTCCATATATTAACATCAAATTCGTGAAACTGACAGAAATTCTCGGAATTGAGACGTCTTCAAACGCCCATCCGGACAGTTAGATCTATATAGAATTAAAATGAAAGCTTCCCGCAATTAAATGTCGCAACTTTAATACCCTGAAAATTTTGCGTCAATTGAATGAATTAGACTGCAGTAGCCTCAACCACTCTAAGTGGGAAATCACGGTGAGCATCTGGGCAGACTTGGAATTTGAGCAAATCACCCTTTCAGTTGGAATTCCAGTGAGGTGCTAAAATGCACTTATCATTGCGTCGCTGCAAGTCAGGGTATCCCTCGGGGTTGAATGATGCAGGTGCTCATGTCCTCGCCCACCAATACAATCGGTGATACTGTGATAGCCGCCTTGTTCAACGATTGAGTGATCGAGTAAATTTACACTTGTACCAAAGCCATGAGCAGATGTTCAACGCAATCGCGAATTAATTGAAGTGAACCCAACTTCAGGGTCCACGAAATTATTAATGAATTTCGATTCCGACGAATTTCATCAAGAATAAGAATGCCGCGTTGAGATTAATCTCAATAAAAATGTTGAATCACTAGATTATTCTACAAGTGAAAGCTGCTCGATCATTCTAAGTAATGGGATGGATCGGAGCGACCACACTGCAAATGGCCACCCGTGCCCCCTCTGGACGGAAGTAATTACTGGGGGTCATCGAAGTGCGAGAAGTCGGGGGAGCAGTTGAGCCCGCCCTTGGGGGTGATGTGCTCGCCCTGCAGGAAAGCCGTCACGGCGGCCTTGTTGAACGTGTTGGACGTGTGGATGCCGTCCCAGCTCAGATGCGCCGCGGGATCCGCGCAGTGCGACGAAGTCAAATTCACGAACTGGTTGTCCACCAGGCCCGAGTACCCGCAAGTCACCTCCTTGTTGAAGTTGTACGCGCTGCCCGCGCCGCAGCAAGCCTTCAGCGGCGCCGTCACGTTGTACTTCTTCGGCTCCTTCAAGATGTCCGTGTACACGCCATCAGCGTCGCCGTACAGCAACTGCGCCTGGGGGTACTTGACCCGCAGCTCCTCCATCTTCTCGCCCAGCAGTTGGTTGTGGTGGCGCGTGATTTGGTTGAGGTCGCTCAGGCAGCCATGGCGGTCGTACTTCGCGTGCGGGCCGCCGTACATGGACAGCATGGCGGGCATGCAGCCCAAGGGAGGCAGGTTCACCACCAGAAGGATCCGGGCCGTGGGCATCTGCAGCGTGGGCGTCGCAGGGGGAGTGTACAGCACGGGCGTGAGCATTGCCTTGATGTGCATTTCGATGGCTGCCACCACCTGGGGCACAATGTAGCGTGTCTGGCGCGGCGTGAGCGTCTTGTCGTACAGGCTGGAGAAGTAGTCTTGGTAGCCGGACCACACCAGGAACAGCGACTCGTTCACGGTGGCCAGCTTGGGCAGGCTCTGGTATAGCCCGGGCGAGTGGAAGATGGGGCTCTCGTAGAACCACACGCGCACTTTGTAGCGCTCGTACCACTGCTGCTGCACGTCCAGCGAGAAGGGGCTGTTGAATCCCGAGTCCCTGCGCCACACCTTCACGCTCCGCGCCGGCGCGCCATACGCCGCGAAGTTGGTGCCGTAGGTGAAGTCGGCGCCCGTGCCTCGCAGCACGGGGTAGATGGGCCGCAGGCGCACTCCGAAAGCTGCCATTCAACAGAGACAACAGCAAATCCAATCAGTACACCGTCTGCGGTGAATGAACCCGTAAATCATCCCGGGGCAACTGTATTCTCCATGCCCTCACCTACTGACCAAAAATCAAACCCCTAAATGGTAGCCCTTGAAGTCCTGTGAATCTGCAAAGTTCTTCAGGAATTGGTGGTGCTAGCTAGCTTCCAGCGTCTATTGTTAATTAATGGCTGGATTAATTTGTTGGTATTTGAGATTTGGGGATTGGAATGAGCCGCGTTCTTACCAAGGAAGTCGAGCAACAATTTGCCGTCGGTGTATCGATCCGCGGCATGGCCCGGAAACAGAATGCCATGGGGGTCGAGCTCGGCGTGGGCGAACTGGTCGGGAAAGGCCGCGATGGAGTTTCCGGTGTCGGTCAGCGAGTCTCCGAACGCATACACGGCCGGGAACTTGCACTCGGCCAAGGTCTTGTTGGCCGAAGCCATGTGCATCGATTGCAGGAAGCAAGCAGCAACGAGGACGCCCCAGCAGAGCATCCCCAGTCTGGACGTGGACGCCATTCTCGACGTCGTCGCCAGCCCCTTCGCTAAACTTGTAATCCACCCGCTAGCAAAGCAAGTTCTCGATTCGACTCCAATAGCTTTCAAGTGTTGTTCAGTTCCCGAGAAGTCGTCCAGATATGCAGGTAGAGTCACCTGCCGATCGATGTGGTGGAGCCGCAGTCGGTCCGTCTGCAGTGACAAAGCTCGAGCGTTGGAGGAGTGAGTTGCGAAGTTGAATGAGATTGAAGTGCGAGTGCTGAGCCCATTTATACAAATCGAAGAAGGAAGCACGAGATTTGAGACCGGGTGCAAACACGGTAACGTAAGCTTTTAGTCTCAGCCTGCGAGTTGACAAGCGAAGTACTTTCGCTTTATTGAAGTCCGAAATATGTCAGTTCAACGCTGTTGAGGGAGAAGAACGTCAATGCTATTTGTGTTGTTTGTGTTCACACATTGAACTTTCATTTTAGCTACGAATGAAAACTACAGTACTGGCAACTGAAGACCGGTTAGACCGCGTGAAGGAAGACCGAATCTTGAGTATGTTTTGCTTCTTTTTCGTGGGTCCGCCACGCTGGAGTCTGCGACTGTCCGACTGTGCTGTGAGGTCCGAAGGGTATCTGGATTGAACGTACGACGACTGGATGTGCGACTGTGGAGCAGACAACTAACTACAGTACTTTAATAGTCTTGCTTCTGTAATATCACATGCTTTACTGGAACGAATGTACTTCGTATTTAGCTTTCATTTTGCTACAGCCTATCACTAACCCCGTTGTCTCCACAAGTCCACATTATTAACGGCCAGGTGGATTGCCAGTGGATGAACGGGGGGTGCTCATCCCCCTACATCATTTGTTCCCTTCCTATGTTCCCCTATGCTCGTTCCCTTGTGTTGTTCATCGAATTTTTTTAACCCTAAATAACAATTCACAATCTCTATGGTATAACCACCCATTACCAACTAGGGATCCTTATCCAACTTGTAGGGTGCAGTTGATTCCAACCAAGATTGGAACATATTTTTTATCAAAGCTTGGAATGTGTTTTTTCACTTTTCAAGGTTGGGACTATTAAGGTCTTGACACATGTCCCAAAGTAGTGAGCAAGAAATTAATTCTTGAATGATTGAAACTGGATGACTCTATACATTGGGTATAGATTGAGGCTAACTTTTGGCTTCTAAAATTTATAGTAATTTCAATTCAAGGCATAAAATTTCCAAAAAAATTACAGGCCCTGTGATTTCTATCTTCCTACATGACAAAAAATTCACATTGCCTTACACTACTCTACATTATGCACAAAATTGCTTAAGTGGTCAATTGTAGGTGGTTCTACTATATCTCTCCAATGCCAATACCTATTGGTACAAGGCAATTGAAATAAAAAGTCACAATCTTAACCCCTAATTGCTCAAGCAACCATTTTTTGGTCGTTGCCCAACTTTAGGCACCATTTTCACGCAGAAAAACTTTTTTTTCAATTTAAAAAAGAAGATGGGGTTGTCTTTCTATAGTCAATACTTATATTCAAAACTAAGATTTCTATGGTCAAACAAAAATTATAAGCAAAATAGCACAAAGTGTTTAGAATTTACCTAGTATTAAAAAAATATACTATTGGAGGAAAGTGTTGGTATTCTTAGTACTAGATTTCATGCATTTTTTCACAAATTAGTGGAAACCACAATTTTGCCCAATGAAAAATAATTCAAATGCTAAAGATAAAAAATTATATCTTCAAATTTTATTTGAAGAGAATCTCAAAATCATTTTATAATTTTGACCGTACAAATACTTTCAACTTTTCATGCTTCACATTATCTTCTTTGATGCAAACTTCAAAAAAGTCATAAAACTTATATTTTACAACACATTTGTGTTTTGTCTAAACTCCTTTGGCTTTTAGAGATTAACTATGTCTTTGAAGCCAATACCCTTCACCACAAAAAGAATTGAAATAAAACAATGACATTCTTGAACTCTTTATCCATATTTAACTAATTCTAGGCTTTTTGTAAACTTATGGACAATTTTTGTAATTGAGAATGTCTTGATGGATAACTAACACTTATAAAAAAAATTGTTCTATTTTGATTTGTTTTTGACTCAAAATGATGATTGTATTCCATTTTTGAACTCAAAAGTCTACATGTGGACTTCATTTTGGCTTAATGGTCTACAATTGGATTTTTTATTTCATTTTTTAATCATTTTTTCTGATTTTTTATTTTTATTTTCAACATTTTTGAACCATCTTCCATCTTCTTATTGACAACTGGTAGATGGAATATTATTTTGGACTATGGATTTGTCCAAACTTAATTATAGTCTCTAAAGCCAATATCCATCATTATTGGAAGAATTGAAATAAAAAGTCACAACCTTGAATTCTATCTCTAAAGCCAATCCTGGTCACTATAGTTTTTGAAAACAAAAATCATGGTCTCTTACTCTATCTCCAACGCTAATACCTTTCAAAACAAATTATCTTGAAATAAAAAGTCATGGTCTTGTTATCTATCTTTGTCTTTACAAATTCAATATCCATCACTACAATTTCTACTAGAATAAAAAGTCACTTGCCCTAATTCACAACTTGCAAGTCTTGAACCATCAATCAAAAAGAATAATGAAATCAGTGTTGTTCCAAACTGCACTACCTAAACCAACAAACATTAAGAAAAACATAAAGTAATTAAGAATGTCAAATTCCTTCTTAACCTCTAAAGGACAAAGAATCCCTTCGAGGGACTATGGGGAGTTTGGATAGGTACCTATGATCTCATTTTCTCTTTTTAATTTTCTGAAATTTTTTCCTTAGATGTTCTTTTTCCACTAGCTTCATGGACATCTAACTTTTGGGGTGATTGTATACACGATTCAAAAGTTATAGGTTTCTTTTTTAACTGGAGGTCGAGGGACAAGACAAGCAAGCCAATTTCCATTGACTTATGCTATGGGCAATTAAGGGGCAAGGGATAGGTTTACTTTATGGGCAGTAGGTACTATAGAAAAGACCTGGAAATGAAAACCAAACTATTAAATTAAAAAACTAATTTTTTTGCAAAAATAAAAAATCTCAAAGAAATATAATTTAAACTAGATTGCAATCCACTTGGTCTGCTAGAATGGATTGAAATTTTAATTTTTAATTAAATTTCTAAATTTTTATAAAAGAATATTTTTTTAATATTTAGCAATCTTTTCATTGCTAGTCTAGTTCTGCTAGAACTATTGAAACAAGGGTTGCTATTATGTGAGCATAGGAGTGTGAGCCCATGAGCCTAGAATACTACACAACTATGTTATAGGTGTATATACTATAGAAACCATCTATGATTATGGGATATATATGTTACAAATACCCATATTATAGGTGTTTATGATACATTTTCCTTCTATAGTGTATGGTATCTACATTATAGGCACCTTTATTGTAGGCTCAATGCTCACAAGTTGGCATTCTTAGGCTCACATACTAGCACCATTGCTATTGAGACCCCATTCTCCCTTTTAATGGCATAGGTAGGTGATCTTCAATTTCTAGAAAGAAGGGAAACTTCAACGTTCCTAAAGTTAAAAATATAGTCTCAAAACAAGATGGTTTTGAATGGAAACATTATAGATTTATTTTTCAAAGTTGCCCAATGTCATATTCTAATTGCGTAAAAGTAGTGCCCTTCTAATTTGCATAGATATTAGAGAATGTTTCTTATTCCAATTTTTTGGGTATATTGTGAAATATGATTCAATCTTTCAATCTACCATTAGGATTTTTTATATTTGAAAAATTGTGGCGGAAAAATTGATTGCAGAAAGGTGTAGTGTATTGTCATTTTTTACAATATAGTTGCATTGTAGGATTTTATTGGAAGTATTCTAAATCTCCAAAACCTTTGAAAATTGGTAGAGGTGTGACTAATATGATCTAAAATTTGATAGATTTAAACTCAAAATGTGTAGTGCAAATTGTTTTCACAAATAGCAATCAAAGTCATCTAAAATTCTTGAGTACGTTCAAAAAACCCATTTCACTTTACTTCAAATGCTAATATTTTCTAATTTGTACAATCAAATGTCACAAAAAATTTATGACATTTTTACATACAAATTAAGAACAAGATTTTATAGTCAAATTCTATAATAAATCATATTTTTATTTTCATAGCTCAAGATAATAGAAAATGGTAGTTTTGGGTGGCTTTTGAGGAAAATAATGACTTGGTCCTTTGAGGATTAAGGGCCTCTTTACATGTATCGGTTGATGGAAGAAGTCAATAGGGTCAAAATATAGAAAGCACTTTTATGCTCCTTCTACAGTGTCTAATACACTAATATCAATGGAATCTCTCTCCTACTTCCACGCTTACCGATCATTGGTGACACTGTTCTTGTCTTTTAGTTGCTTTCTTTGCCCATCGAGCTCACATAAAAGCTGGCCCTAAGTGCCTTAAATCCTTTTATTTTAACATTTTGACATTTCAAATTTTGAGAAAAGAAAGAAATCACAATGTTTAAAGTGCAGTACATAACTTGTAAAAAGTTAATATTCTTCAACTATAATCCTAATTCATCAAATAAATCTCAAATGTATATTGTAAGCCATCTGATGTATAAATATACAATATCCAAAACTTAACATTGAACAAAAAGCAATCACGGTCCTAGTAGCAATACCATCCAACAATTGTAAACACATTTTGATGATTGTATTAAAAATTAGAAAGCTTATCACAATGCAACTATAAACATCAATTGAGAAGTAAATGCAAACAAGTTGATAGAAAGAAGATAGAGTATAAAATGGAAAACATAATCCAAACTCACAATTCACATATCAAAAATAGTATATTAAAAATATGTATGCATGGAGTTGCATTTCAATCTCCATAGCAATAGTCTAATTGCAATTTGAATTCTAATCTTTTGAATCCAAAATCCTCAATCAATGTATTATGGTAAAATAAGACTAAACCTAGAATCTAATCTATAATCATGTTTTAAATCTAAAAACCTCAAGAATTCCAATCATGATGGAAACAAAGATTAGAAGCAAACAAAACAAAAATAAAAGGGAAGCATTGACAATTAGATAGATAACAAAACACTCAAGTAGCAAAAAAATCCAAGTCATCAAACACAAAAAGATAATTTCATAAACATACCTGGAAGTGTGGGTGGAGTTGCAACGGTGATAGGTGAGTTGTGGGGTCCAGAAGGGAGCTTGAGCTACAAGGAGCAAGAGATGCATCAAGTTTTGCAAATACAACAATTGAGAAATAACAAACAATAACAAGAAGCAACATCAGCTTGGAGGTGGTAGAAGGTCAAGGGGAAACAAACCTCATTGCTCCATTCCTCACCCGGCATTCATCCAAGAGAGGGGCAATGAGGGATTCAATCCTCCTTTGCCAATTAAATATCCCTTAGCACCCTATATCATTGCATTTAAAAGCATAGACTTCAGAACTACACAAATGATGAGCTTCAACAAATTAAATTCTTCCTAATACTCATTCAAAAATATAACCGTAGGATTTTAATTATAAAAATAAACACTCACTAAGGTAAAACGTAGCATTTGGAGGGACAATCTATCACAAAAAATTGATTGGACTCAGGTCTTTGCAACAAGAATGTAGGAATTTTTTATTTTTTTAAAATGCATTTTTCCAAATCCATCCAAGCAAGGGATGGAGATTTGCCTAGTCTTTTTTATTATATTATAATGTATGAAATACATATTTAAAATTACATTTAAAATTAGTATTAATTGGCACCTTCATTTAATCAATGATCACTACATGTGTGACATGACTAGAGGGCAAAAACTTTACCTTGGTAGCAAGCTCAATGTGGCCCATTTTGGATTATATTGCTGGAAAGAAAATTCCACAATTATATCAGTCAACTCATTTTTGAAAAAAGAGGATACATTATAGGCAACTAAAGTAAAATCATATCGCTTCCCATTGTGTATCCTAAAGGAGAACTTTTTTTGCTCTATTTGATGTCTTTGTGACTTTTATAATTGCCTACATGGTTGCATTGACAATCCAAAAGCGTCCCTTTACATTGCAAAATAATATAGAAATCTTTTATTTTATATAATCATGTGGAAACTCCATGGTGGTGTTTTGGGAATTTATGAAATGGTGACTTCTCAACCTTTTGAACACTAATTGCACATTGTTTGCAATTTCTATTACATTAGGATTCAAGAGAGAAAAATTGGATCCTTGATTAAGGATGAAAATTAGGCTCTAGTCCATAATAGGTCTATCTACCTTAATTTTGGAGTGAAAAATGAGTTCATGTTCATGAATTGAAAGATTAAGAGCATTATATTTGCTTTATTTATATATAAATTTAAAAAATCATAATTTTTTTAAATATTATATTTTTTTGGAGAATTTTTTAATTTTTTTATAAAATTTCAAATTCAAAACTTTAAGAAACTTCAAAGTGTCATACTTATATGTGATTGAAGCACCTTTTGGAAAAAAGTAAAAGAATTTCATTTAAGGCTATGTTAACCCCTAAAACCCTAAAAGACTAAATAGCCCACTTTAGGATTTTTTGGAAACTTGGGCAAACTTAGTTAACTTTATTTTTTGAATTTTTTAGAATGGATGCTAATCATCCTAATATATGTGTAAAACTTTGTTATATGTCATTCCAATAAATATTGTAAAAGTAAAAGAAAAGAGCTTATTTTAATCTCAAACAAAAAAGCTAAAAATATGTTTTAAAAAAGATTAAGTAATTTTATTGGATTGTATAGATTGATACCTACTTAAAAACATTTGAACCATTCAAATCCAGATAACAAGATGGAAGTCTTGAGGAGTTTATTTTATAAGCAATGAAGGTATAAGAAAAAACATACATAATCATTTTTTTGAACTCAATTTGAAAATTTTGAAATTTAAAATTAAAAAAAAAATTGTTATTAGAACGTTTTTACAATTGGAATTAACTATTCTCAATATCTTGTAAAAGTTATTAGTAATTTAACTTTTTTTTTATTAAATACCACTTCCATTTTTTAACTTTTAAAAAGATGAATATGAAAAAAAACTTTTAAATATTTTTAAATATATTCACAATCCAATTTCCAACATATTGACTAACTTGCACAAATTATGAGACATACATGGTTTTGGTTTTTTAAATGCTGAAAGAAGTAACTTCACCTTTTGGAATAAACTACTTTTTGAATTTCATGCACATTGAACTTGCAATTGGTGGAAATATTCACTCTAAAATTTTGAAAGGATGTACTTGAACAAATTAACTAAAGGATCCTATAGTTGGGTTTGTTAAAAATTAAAATAATATAGATGAAGATTTTAGCCTAGCTTTGACGACATGTATTTTAACTATTTTGAAGTAGTTTTGCACTTCTAAACATCAAAAAACTTTAGGGGTATATTGATAAAACATGAACAAACTTGTAGTTGACAAAATTGGGGGTCAAAGGAATCAGATACTATTACCTTAACTTTGAAAAGATGGGTCTAATTATGACCACGGATTTAGGCTTTATAATCCTTCACATTGTTTGTTGCCATTTTGCCATTTTTTATGAATGAAATTTTTTATATTTACTTTTATAAAAAAAAATCATATATCTTTTATGACTGTATAAGTCATAACAATTTCATTTTCTTTGGTGAAAATGTTAAATTATTATCAATTCTTTAAAGGAATAGTGAAGAAAATTCATAACAAATTTAAAGTATGCTAAAAAAATCTGAAATTTACACTATAAGTGTATATTATAGTTTATGACATCATAAAATGAATCAAAGTTATTGTTTCAATCTAAAATTAGAAAATTAGCAAACCATTGTTATAGGCCCAAAGTTCAAACAACAATAAAATATTGAATTTTTTAGAAAAATTATTTGGAGTACAATTTGCATTTGGTAAAATTCATTTTTTTAGTTGGATTCATATCCAAAAAACATCATTTTTATGGCTAAAATTCACATTAAGAGTAAAGAGCAAAATGTGGTCAAAATACACTACAAGGATAATCGATGATTTAAGCATCTTCTTCCTTTGAAAAAGCAATGATAGAATATTGAGGGAATCAATTATACACCAATTCACTTTAAATGCACTCAAAAAACTTCTGAAAAACAATTGCTTGGAAAAATTGTTTTTTTCATTCTACAAACTTTTTTGAAATCATCCAAAGAATACAAAACATCTTCAATATTTCTTCAAAATTAAGGGACAAGAAAGATTTGCAAAAAATTAAATCAATGATATGCATTATGCAAGCAAAATTAAAAATATAATATTATAAAATATAATATAAATAAAATATAAAAAAATAAAAATAAAACTGGATCCTCCATTTGACCAGTTGAACAAAGAAGGGGGGTTGAACTAATTGCCCCCCTTCTATCAAACCTTAACCCCTAAAGCACCGAACATGCTTTTTTGAGAACATAGCTTTTGGGGGCAGCTCACTACAAGCGGAGTTTTTATTTGTTTTCTTTCAAATTTTCACACAACATTTTCCCGAGGAGTAGCTTTAAGGCCCAACAATTTTCATAACTTTTGACTACATGGTTCAAAAGTTATTGCATGATATGTCATTTTCATTGCTCGGCGGGTAGCCCGGGCAGCAAAAAAAAATTCTTTAAAAATCACTTTTACAAAAAAATTGAAAATTGAAATTGGTTCTTTAGATTTATATGTATGTGGGAGGCTTTTAATCATTCCATTCCGATCAATGAGTCAAAAGTTATGAGGATTCTTAGCTTGAGGGTAGTTATGGAATCTCTACTCTAAAATAAATTTTGAAGTCCTTCATTTAACTCGATTTTCAATATTTTTGAAAAAAAATAAAAACATTGGATGTAGATTGTTTATTACAACATTACAATCATTGGGATTGGCATTTTTCAATTTCATAAATAAATTCTTGACAATTTAGTGTTTTGAATCATTCTCTACCTCTTCCTACTTACTATTTTTCTCTTATATGTTGTACAATTTCAAATGATCTGAAATTTTTCAAGCATGTAGTCAACTTGCCTTGAAGAATAAGTCCAAAGAGTAACCACCATTTTGGACATTTTTTCATACAAATGTGACCTTGTGAAGGGCAGCTGCCCATTTTTTCGCAGGGACAAAAAAATGATTTTTGTCAATTCAAACGCTATTATCTTGCAATCCACATGGTGAAAAATTCTGAAATTTTTTCCACATATTCTTAAACAAGTTTACTACAAGATCCTACGGTTACAAGTGTCCAAAAAGGTGTTTTTTTTCTAAAATTTGGCACTAGTATTAGAAATGGCAGTTTTGGAGTGGTTTTGGTGAAAACATAGTCAAAAACCTTTAGGGGTTAACCGCATGGTATAGTGTGAATGCGATTGTAGATAGAATTTGGAAACTCAGATCTGGAAACCATAGTTGATGTGAGAGTTCGATGCCATAGTCTATGTCCTTTGGACACAACTAATAAGTACATACATTTGGAGGGGCCTAGGTTGTGACATTAGAGAGGCCTGAACTCCATATTAGCATCTACATGCTTGGTGTCTAGACTGGGTCAATATAAAGTAGAACTACCCATTACTACACAAATTTGTTATCAAGGTATTTTGGAGAAGCTATTTGTCAGCTTCCATATTTTTCAAAGATTGAAAAGTTTAAGAGAAGTCAACTGCAAAAAGAATGAAGACATTCTGACAAGAAATGATTTTTCTGTGATTTTTCAAAGCTAAAATATTAAACTGTGAATGAACCCTTGTTGAAGCATGGAAAGACCTTGGTTAAAGTATAGGCTAATGTGTTTGCTCCTCAAGTGCATTGCCATTATGATAAGGGATGCTAAGATTGTGGTGATGGGTGGGCCACTAATGCAAATAAAAGGATCTTATAGGTGGCAAAATGGGGTGGATGGTGGTATTGTGCAATTCTACCTTAGAGCATCCCCACATAAGGGTGCCCATGGGACTCAACATAGCTAGTGGGCATGCACGAGATGAGTTTCTATTCCACAAAAGACACACCAAGGGAAGAAAATAGCCAGTTATGCCAAAATTTGAAGAGGACACTACCAAATGCTAAATCTTGCATGTGGCACGCCAAGTGATTTTAACACACTATTCAAAATATTGATCTATAGCTGGCCCTCTAGATGAGCTCCAACTAGGCACAACAAGCTACTTCTAGTATTAGAAAAATAAATTTACAATTAAGTAAGTCAATACCAATGCCATTATCCCAATTGCCATCAAGAATTTTTTTGTTGCCATTGTAAAGTAATATTTTTTATTGGCATATTGTGAGTAGTTAGGATGGAAAGGTAGGTTTTACAATGAAATCCATTGTCCATGATGAATTCTCAAAGGGTATGGCAAAATTTGAAGATGAGAGTTTGACCGGTCATTTGTAAAACTTAGAAATTGGGTTTGAAGTAGAATTTTAGACCTTATTTAGGTATAGTAGAATAACTTTTTCCAAAAAACTTGGAACTAAACAAATTTGGTAAATGAAGATAATTTTCATCTCCAAAAATCTACACCTTAACCCCCTAAAGGACCAAACACCGTTTTTCGACAACATAGCAATTTTGGGCAGCTCACTATGACCGGATTTTTTTTTCTTTGAAATTTTAACACAAGATGTGCCCGAGGAGTAGTTTTAAGGCCCAATAATTTTCATAACTTTTGACTGCGTGGTTAAAAAGTTATTGCATGATATGTCATTTTCATTGTTCGGCGAGCAGCCCGGGCAACTGAAAAAACTTCTTTAAAAATCACTTTCTCTTAAACTAAAAATTTGAAATTGGTTCTTTAGATTTATATATATATGGGAAGCTTTGAATCATTCCATTTTGATTAATGAGATGAAAGTTATGAGGAGTCTTAGTTTGAGGGTAGTTATGAAATCTCTACTCTAAGATAAACTTTGAAGTCTTTTATTTAACTCAATTTTCAATATTTTTGAAAAAAAATAAAAATATTGGATGTAGATTGTTTATTCAAACATTACAACCATTGGGATTGACATTTTTCAATTCCATATTTAAATTCTTAACAATTTTGTGTTTTGAACATTCTCTACCTCTTTCTACTTACTATTTTTTTCCTATATGTTTTACAATTTCCAATGATCTGAAATTTTTCAAGCATATAGCTAACTTGCCTTGAAGAATGAATCCAAAGAGTAACCACCATTTTGGACATTTTTTCATACAAATGTGACCTTGTGAAGGTCGAAATGGGTTGAAAATCTTTAATCTAGGAAAATCATAACTTTCATGTCACATGTAAAAACGCCACGAAACAAAGCCTTTGCACTCTTTTGTGCATAGTTCTTTCTATTCATGCCAATTTTGTGGCGTTTCGACCTACAATGTGAAAGTTATGATTTTTTTAAATTAGAAAATTGAATTATTGAATTTTTAGTTTTTGAAAAAACATAACTTTCACATTGTAGGTCCAAAGGCCACAAAATAAAAATCCTTGCACTCCTTTATATATAGAGTTTTTTATTTGTGCCAATTTTGTAGCGTTTGGACCTTCAATATGAAAGTTAAGATTTTCAACTAAAAGAATTAAGTTAATTCTTTTTTTTTTTAATTTTGAGAAAAACATATCTTTTGCATGGCATGTCCAAACATCTCAAAACAAAGCCCTTACACTCTATAAAGTATTCTATCGTACCAAGAATGATGTTGAAAAATCTTAACTTTCACATCGAAGGTCCAAATGCTACAGGGTTATAGTATTCTATCGTACCAAGCATTCTTGACAAGGAGGGGTGCACAAACTTTGTTTTGTGGTGTTTGGACAAACGGTGTGAAAGTTGTTGAATTTCAAATTTTTTTATG
The DNA here is from genome assembly GCA_951230915.1 of Antitrichia curtipendula. NCBI lineage: Eukaryota > Viridiplantae > Streptophyta > Bryopsida > Hypnales > Leucodontaceae > Antitrichia > Antitrichia curtipendula. The sequence goes on from OX579633.1 coordinate 34,211,623, forward strand.
AATCAAAAATTGATTTAAATTATTTTTTATTTTCATCAAATTGTCATGAAACAAGTTGAAACAGGTTAAAAAAAATAGATTACTTTTTATTTTTTAAAAACATAACTTTGACGCTACATGTCAAAACGCCACGAAATAAAGCCTTTGCACTTCTTTGTACATAATGCTTTCTATTCATGCTAGACTTATAGCATTTGGACCTATAATGTGAAAGTTATGATTTTTTTTAAATTAAAAAATTATATTAGTTAATTTTTTATTTTTGAAAAAACATAACTTCTACATCACATGTCCAAAGCCCACAAAACAAAACCCTTGCACTCCATTGCACATAGAGTTTTATATTTGTGCCAATTTTGTAGCATTTGGTCCTTTGATGTGAAAGCTAAGAATTTTTTAATTAAAAAAATTAAACTAATTCATTTTTATTTTGAAAAAAACATATCTTTAACATGGCATGTCCAAACATCTCAAAACAAAGCCCTTACATTTTATGAAGCATTCTATTCATACCAAAAATGCAACCTATCACACTACAATGTAAAATTTATTGAATTTTAGAGTTTTTCTAAAGTTTTATTGAATTTGAAAAACTGGTCATTTGTAATGACTCTACAGATATGGTCATTCATCCAAAAGTCCTTCATTAACCCCTAAAGTTCTATTGGCCCTATGTAGGCCAAAATGCAACTTTGGATAGGCTCATACGGTCTCAATATTCCTCATAATTTACTAAAACTTTGTGCAAAGCTAGAAAAATACATAAATTTCTTCGGAATTTAATTTTTATTTCAATCAATCCTTGGAAGCAAAAATTATTCCACAAAAAGCCAAAAATGGAGGTTGGCGGACAGCCCCAAAACTGAAAAAAATTTAAACAAATATATATATATATATCTTTTTTTTTCTTTTTTCTTTTTTTTCTTTTCTTTTTTTCTTTTTTTTTCTTTTTTCTAGAGTCCTTCTTTAAGTCCTTGATACAAGGATATGGGATGAGCTTTACTCTCTAGAATCTAGGAAATGTTCTAGCTTTGTAGTAAAATATTAGATTGAGTTTATAATATCTTTGTTTTACAAAGATGGACAAATATCACCATGAATTTTTTGCACATACTTTGGCATATAAGATTGCACTATGCAAAGTTAGCTCTCTTAAAAGATATATGAAAAAGACATGTGATTGGTTTTATTAGGAATTCAATCCACATAAGAGATGCTATGTCAATTAACTAATTAATTGACCACGGGAGCTTTGTTCTTAAAAACACACTTAGTAAGATATTCCAAAGATACCCTGCTTTTATTAGTAGTCTTATGGCTTTTCAACTTCACAAACTATTCATATGCCAATAAATATGCATATGCACATTAATGGAAAGTATCAAATTCGTTGCTTAATAATGGTTGCTTAGGGTATATTTGCTCCAAATTAAAAGCACATGCTGACTTGAGTTGATTGCATTCCTTACACCAAATTTATCAAATTAAATATTGGTGGGATTGCAAGTTAGATGTATTAAAACAAAGTTAGTAGATCAAGAAAAAACTTAAATTGGCTTGAGCCAGTCTTGACTTTACGAAGGTACTTCACATGTGAAGTTAATAAAAGGCAGAATAAAAGTTTAAACTGTCGTGAAGCTGACATACAGACATAAGCTCATATGGGATCACTACTTAATATGGGCTGACTGATATGATTTAGGCCTGATTTAACCTTAATTAAAGGCTGATTAAGGCTGAGCAAATGGCTGAATATATGGCACCAAGCTGCCGCATAAACAGCCTGCAGAGTATGACCGTTAATATTCCCCAAAGACTACTGTCTGACTGAACGGCACTATTCCCTGGAGCTTACTGTTTGACGGAACAGTAGTGTGGCTGCGGAAGTAACTTCGACTGGGAAGCTTGCTGGATGAGTGCTGGGAGATTGTGAAAGTTTTTTAGAACTGAAGCTGTGATCTTTTCTCTTAGCTCGCAAATTAGTGTGTGTTCATGATGGCGTCCTCTCAATCCAATTCTACACAGGTTCTTGGAGATTGAGTTGTGTGTTTTTAAATGTTTGTGTTGATAGTAAAGATTTGTTTTTTGTCTATATTTTTTCTTGTAAAAGCTATAACATTTGTTTGTGGGCTGTAGACACCTGGTGTATCCTCACTAACCATACATTCGTGTTGTGTTTTTGGGATGGGCACAGGTGAGGCCCCAAACTTCTTGGAAATTTATTTGACTCAAGACTTTTTACTATGTTACTCAAACATACACTCTTTACACACTCTCTACTCTTGATATTAGACACTTTGCTATACAACTTAGTGGTAAAATAGAGCAATGCTTGGATATATAGCATATATATATTCCATTGTAGTTATTGCATATTTTACTATTGCAAGTTTGACTATGAACTGAACTTTTTGCACAATATGTATTGTGCTTAGAAAAGATTACCTTTTGCATAAAATATTGCATTACTTGCAAGGTACTACTTGTGAAACAAAGGAGTTCTTGTTACTAAATTAGTTTGGGATTACAACATAAATGGTTGAGGTGATACTATTGGTAAAAACTGTATACTTGACAGAAATGCTAGGAACTGCAAAAATACTTTTTTAGTAAGAAAATGATGGAATAAGTGCCCAAGAAATTGGGCTGTACCAGATAAAAAAACCCTCTTTTTTTCTTTTTTTTCTTACACATTATATTTTTGTTTACATGTAAAACTTTGAATCATTCTATTTGGACTACTGATGAGAGAATTATGGATTATCTTGTTTTTCTGGCAATCTAAGGATGTTCTTGAAAAAATCCTTTTTGACCAACTTTGAATACTAATATCCTCCAATCCATATGGTCAAATTTGATGAAAATTTTACCACATGATTTTAGACAAGTAATGTACAAGTTCCTATAGTTAGATCTTAAAAAACAATGTTTTTTTGCTTTCTTGGGTGAATGCAAAAGAAATTGCAGTTTTGAGTGTTTTTCTTACAGAAAAAGGTCTTGGGACTTTAGGGGTTAATAATAATATTTTACATGTTTTGAAATGCAAGCAAGAACTGCTCACTTTCTAGACTTCCATATAATACAAAAGTAACTATTTTTATAATTCCTTTGAGCAATAGATCAACTCTACTAGAAGACCATCCCCTCCAAATTTGAACTTGAAATTCATTTTTTAGAATATTAAATTTATTTTTTAAAAATTGGCAAGTATAACTAATATTGGGGGCTCTTTTGGGACAATATAACATTTTTGAGATATGTTGCAAAATTAACCAAGATGTATAATAGTCATGAGTATCTTATCTATAAATCTTGAATCATTTAGAGCCAAAATGCAACAGCTATGGCCAAAAAACAAATTAGCATACATAGTGTGACAAAAATAGTACAAGAATTTCTTGCAATCATTCCAATTTTTATGCATTACCAAATTAATGGACCCTTATCTTTCTATTTAATTGGTATTAAAAACTTTTGCTTAATACCCTTCCCAAGAATTGCTTGGCTCTCACTTTCCAGCTTAGTAGTAATATTCATTCTTTTAAAGTAACACACAAGAAAACAATCTTCCTAACCAAATACTCCAAGAAGTTTAGGACAACCTTCCAACATAATGGCAATGACCACTCTATGTGTTATTGACACTATAAACAAAAGTCAACTTGGGATTCTTTAAGACAAGAATAGATCTTTGATTCCAAAAAAGAGTACAAAAGTATAGCTAAAGCACGAAATTAACAAAAGTGCAAGAGATGTGTTGTTGAGATTAAGAAAGAAGAACCACCTTAGCCTTGACATCTTTATATACTACTACCTAGGGTGTTATTTTAGAGGCTTTTTATTATCTACAAAGTTCTTCAAGTAGTTTCTTTTGTGTATGAACTACATCAAGAGGCTTCGTATTACTTATAATTCCTTCCTAAAAAACTTCCTACTCCTTATAGAAGGTTCTAAAATGTATGTATGTGATAGTGCGACTTCCACTTGCAAAGTTTAAAGAGATCACCTTAAATGGATCATTATTATTATTAAGTAATTCCATTGCAGCAATTAGATATTAGATGATGGTATGAATTCTTTGAGTTTAGGTACAAAGTATTGCACTCAACCAACTCATGGAAATAAATGGCAAATAAATCTTGCAATAGAAGCCTCCATACTAGTATTACTTAAGTAGGTAGAATTTTGTTGACCTTATTAATTATGTTTATATTGGTTAAGGTCTTTGACAATCATTTGTTGGTACTATATTCATTTTGGATTGAACGGAAGAAAGCTTTGCACTGACAAAAACAACATGGGAAGATGTTTGAGTAGGATCTTATTTAAAAAGCAAGTTACTTTATACTATAGGAACAAAACTTTACTTACTGTAGTTGCTTGGTTTTTTTCTTTGTTAGCAAAGTCTCAAACTAACATTACTAAAATCAATGGCTTTATCATGCAAAGAAATCTATTGAAATATAGAAAAGGCGTATATATGTGGATCATTGCAAAAAATATTGGTACTGAATTTTGTCACATCGAGAGCGATGGAATTTTTTTTTGCAATAACTCTTGAAGGATGACTTGCATAAACTACATATTTTTATTGGAGATGGTTGTCTTGAGAGTTTGATCATATTCCATATTTTTCAAAAAAATTTAAAAATCATTTTATATTTAAAAGTCAATTTTTCTAATATATCATGTTCAGAGTTTTAGGATTTTGAGTACTATGGAGTACCCAAAATGAATGGTCTAAAGCTGAAATTTTTGTGGTTTGTTCTTAAACTAGGAGGATATGTTCCTACCAAAAGGCACCTAAAAACATATTATTTTATGTCCTCTATGTTTGTGCAAATAGGGCTCCCTTACGCTTGCAGTTTAGAACATTGGAGATGGTTTCAAGCTCATTTATGGTGAAATCTCTTCAATAAGTATGAAGTTTTTGTAGATAGACAATTTTAAGTTTCTTTGTAAATTTTTATTTTTATTTTTTACAAATTAAAATGATGAAGTATCTATTTTCTTACAATTCTGCAATTTCCTAGTTCTCTTAGAAGAAATTTCTATACTTTTTGTTCTTAAGGTAACTTCTTATAACAAGTTACAAGTGTACACATTGGCCATATATTTTATAGTTTAAGAAATAAAATTAATTTTTCTTTTAAAGTTTATTATATCCCCTCCTCTTCCAAAAGGCAAAAAATTGCTACAACGGAACAAAATTGACAAGTCATTCTTGCAATCACCCATATACACCCAAATGAGACACTTTTTTTTTCCAGCACCTAAAAAATGTGTATGAATGAATATCCCCATGACTTCAAATTGCCACAAATCTTGTTTACAAACAATGAAAGGCATTAAAGATTTTATTAAAATAATCAATGATTGAAAATATAACATGTTGTGTTTCAAGGTGCTTCAAATATAATTCATGTATATGACATTCTAAGTTTTTTCAAGACTTAACTTTGAAAATTCACAAGAATATTAAAAAAAAAAATTTTAAAAAAATTCTTTTATACAATTTATTATTTGCAAAATAAAACTCATAGAAAAATCTCATGCCACCTATGCACATCCACTTACACAATGGATGGGTTAGGTCTTTCTATCTTATGTTCCTTGCAAAACAATATGGTTCCATCCCTATATTTAAAATATCTTCATTGTATTTGGTCTCATTTAAAAATTTGATGGGAGATATATAGTGCCCAACAACTAATGGTCCATAATATTATGTTCTTAGCCAAGAATCCCATATTGAACCCTAACCAAGGGGTAGTTCACATTTTCAAAATTGTGACAATTTAGAAAAAAATGTAACTTAGAATAATAAATCAATGAATGATGATTTTAAACAAAAGTTATAAAACATGATCACTAGATTATATTTATATGATTAAATGTACTTCTATACAAACAAATCATTTCTAATAAACTTTGAAACCAAAAATGAAAAGTCCTTCTAAATTAGATTATAGAAAGAATAATTATGAGTAATTTTTACAATATTTTTTTTTAAAGTTGAAACTTGAAAGTATTAAATTCTAATCATGAAGATTTTTGAAGACTTTTGTTTTACTTATTGATTCAAGTTCTTTTCAACCAGTCATTTTTTTATTTTGAAAATCAACTCTTTGAGGTTAAAAAACACTATATTTTTTTTCAGTATAAAATATTTGTTAAAAGAGGTTCTAAAAATCTATACCATTCAAATGTAAAAGAACTAATACAAGAATCCACATACGTTTAGATGGATGAAAAAATCAAGAGTTTGTGTGCTCGGGACGTAATTGGATTCATTTGGTGTTGGAAATTTGAATGTTTGGTCCTTAACGATTGAAAGAAATTTTGGTAACCAATAGCATATACTTTCAAAAGGATGAAATGTCCCAATTCTTTGACGCAAAAGAAGAATGATTATTTCCAAAGCCTATAATTTTGGATGTTTCAACAATGATTTATTGACCTATGCTTTATAAGTTTTAAATATAATGTAAAGTAGGGGTACTAAAATGTGTTCTCCTACAATATCTCTAAAGTGCCATTTCTATTGCAAAGAACAATAAACTCTTAAAATTTATTTATTTGGATATCTAACCATACAATCTTGCACTAGACTAGCGTGAGAGAATTTGTGGAAGTAATTTAAGAAACTTTGAGCTTGTAGATAGCAAGATATTTGCATTTAAAGTAAATAAACCAAAAGAATTTGCACCTTGTGTGACTAGATTATTTGACTTTGAATCTTTTTGAGTTAAATTTGTTGCACTATAGAGTTTGAATTCAAGATTTTGTGGATTTCATTTGTTGCCCATTGAGGTGAAAATTGTGTTTAAGATGGCGTAACTCTTTTTCCAAGGTGTAAATTGAATCAAAATTTATATTTCCAAAAAGCTAACTTATTTTTCCATCCTAAAGAAAAATTTCAAAAATCACAACAAAATTTGAGATTGTAGAAGCTTGCCCAAAATCTATTTTGTTTCTTGTAGAAACTTTGGTCTTGTAGGGGTTAAGTGTCTAAAAGCACCACTTGATTACACATCCTTATTATCCTACATCAATATGTACTATTGTCTAACAAACAATTCTTAATAACACCTACAAAAAAGCTTTAATCCTTTATAACTTCTATATATAATATCCAAACCATGATGCTTTCTTTAATGAATTATAATCTATTTTTGTTTGTTGATTAGAATATAATCTTTTAAATTAGTCTAGTAGGAATTGTAGACAACAAAAAAAGTGGTACTTTTTGGTGTCCCTATGACCCTACCTTATGTTGTACATAAAAACACGGGTACATCCATTCTGTTAGACCATGTGGTATAAAAAAAGACATAAATCCTAAAAAGTTGTGGTGGACACTAAGTGTATGATGGATGACTTCACTTGAGATTGTAGGATAGAAATAACATTTTTTGATCCATTATTTTTTTAAAGTTGCTTGAAAACATTTTGAGTGAATAGTATTGTAAAATTCCGTCATTATGATATTATTGACTTTTCTAATGAAAAAGATGCTTAATCCGTGGATCACCCTAGCTTGTAGTGTATATTGACCATTTCTTGTTGTTTACTTTTGATTTGAGTTTTAACCATAAAAATGATATTCTTTATATTTGAGTCCTTTTAATGAAATGAACCTTATCAAATTTAGGTTCTATTCCAATTGGAAATTATGAAAAAATATTTTATGGCATTATAAATTTTGGATCTATAACCATGCATGGTTTGCTGATTTTCTAATTTTAAAATGATACGATAACTTTGATTTATACCTTTCTAATATACATCTATGCCTTAATGAGGTTCTTTATTTTGTTTTGTTTGTTTGTTCATGAGATCTTCGGAACCGTGCGTCCATTGGTTACGTTCTTGAAATTGTTGGAAAAGTCTTTGCGAGTAGTGTACAAACTTATTTTTCTGGCATATGGACATGCGGTGTGAAAGTTATTGAATTGCAAAGTTTTTATGAAATTAAGAATTCCCATGGAGGACACTCTCCGCATTTTAGCAACCCATGTACGGCGGAATATGTAATACATGTAATACATCTTAAAATTTAAATGTTTTTCCAAAAAAAATTTATGGATAGATTTTACTACTTTAAAAATTTATGTTTTGAATTATTGGTATTTTTTTATGCTAATAATAATTAGTTATAAATTTTTTAAGAAAAAAGATACACTGTAAAGCTGAAAATAACTTTCACAACCTTATATTATATAAGAAAAAAAATTTGAGAAATGAAATTTTTTTTTTACAGTATAGCTTTCTATTGAAAGTTTATTTTGGTTGAATATTGATGCAAAAGTCATCTTCATGTGAGCTCTATAAATATTTTAGTTGGAGAATAGGCCATTTTAGTTCATTTTTCAACTCTTTCTAGACAATATATCTTATGTTATTTGGAATTGAAACTTTTGTCAATAGAAACCTTTAGTCATTGTTAAACAAAGCTCAAAATTTTAGGATGAAATTATAGTTTATTCAAAAGTAAATAGGGGGTCAAAAAATCACTCCGCCATACGTGGGTACCCCAAATGTAGTGAGAGTGACTTCCCCAAGTAAGAATTTGAAAATTACTTTTACTTTCATTGCATTATATTGTGGCAATGACACAAGATATAATATTTTGTGGTGAAAATTTCTAGGTTCTCAAATCTATTTTGTATTTGATATGATTTTTTGTTTCTTTAAAAAATTCATAATAATTTCTAAATTTCTAAAAAGATTTAGAATTTTTTATGGCTTGTATTAACATATGATTTCATCCCTAAAAACTAAAACTACATATTTTCATTCATATCAAGTTGCAAAATGGTAGCAAACTAAGTGATGGATAGTGAGTCTTGAAATGAGTGGTCTATAAGGCTTATGGCCCGTCCATCTAGTAGTAAAGGCATGTATCCTTAAACATCAAAGAGGACGTTTGGCATCCCATGGATGACAAGGAATCTTTCGAGTGGGTTGGAAGTGCAGGTATTCATTTCCAAAATGTTGTTTTGAAAGGGGAGGATTTTTGCAATAGTTTGAATTTGCAATGAGTGCTTTTGCAAATTTTCAACCCCTAAAAGACTCAGGCCCATTCTCCATCAAAATACAATAAAAATGCCACTAGTATTACAAAAAACAAAAAACTTTAAGAATGATTTTTCTTTTGCATATCTAACCGTAGGATCTTATATTAGACTAGTATTAAAATGTATGCAAGAAATTTCAGAAACTTTGATCACATAGATTGCAAGATATTTGCATCCAAAGTGAAGAAAACAAGTTTCTTTGCACCTAGCTAGACTAGATTTTTTTGTCTTTGAATCTTTTTAACTTAAATCTTTTGTACTATCAATTCTGCTTAACTAAATTTATGTTAAATACTTGATTTGAGAATCTAGAAAAGAAAATTAAAAGAAAATTAATTAATTTTTACTCATTAAAAATTTGTTAAGTAGAAGTAAGTTCAAAATTGAAGGAAAAAATAAATCATTAATAACTCTAAGATGACATTGAAATACAATAATTCCAATGGTGAGATTATTCTAGCAAGAAAATACAACCTTGTCTAACAATTTCTTTTGGAAAATTGTAAATATTGCATTAAAAAATGAATCCAACAAGCTATTTTTTCAAGAAGATGCTTAAATTGCCCGAAAAATTAGGATTGTTCATAACTTTCTCATCACTAGTCCAAATATAATGAATCAAAGCTTCAAATGTAGAGAAAAATATATACTTTGAGGAGAAAAAATTTAAAAAATTATTTTGATTTTTTGTAATTTTTTTGTATTGCCTGCCAACCTCCATTTTTAGCTTATAGTGCCATAAATTTTTCTCCCGGGTACCGATTGAAATAAAAATTATATATCCATAAAGCTCTTGTAGAAACGCACATCCTAAAAAAAATCAAACAATTTCACTGAAAATTGAGGTCATAGGAACCTACCTAGACCCAAATTGTTCCATGAGGAGACAAAGGGTCCTTTATGTGTTATAAAAATGATTCACGCAGTAACCCAAAAGATGATTTCCACGGTCACCAATCCGTCCTTTAAGGCTTAATGTCCACTCCAAAGGGCTTAGGTAACCTTTCCATATTTTGCCCATGCTCCAAGAACTGGTCCTACTTTTATACCACGAATTGCTACTATAGGAATGAAATCCTGTCTAGTCATGAATTGGTGCCAATTAGGGATTCTCGTGTACAATTGTATTAGTAGTTGGGGATTGAGTTTGATTTGGAAGCACACAATTTTAGTGTAAATAATGTGGAGTTATAAGTGGTGCAACACTTTGTGCCATCCTTGGCAATTACATGCACCATATTGTTCAAGTTCAAGGTTTGCATATGTTCCTTTTTGAACTCTACTTGCACCCTTGTTGGACAACTCTTTGACATTTAATGTCTGTACCTATGGACTTCAATAGCACCCTATTGTTGTGAACTTAGAAAAATTATATCTAATTCAATTTAACTCCTAAAGGTCCAAACACCATTTTTTGGAAACATAGCAATTTTTCCATTTTGGACAACTCACTACAAAAGGAATTTTTATTTTATTTTCTTTAAAAAATTTCACGCAACATGTGCCTATGGAGTAGCTTTAAGGCCTATCAATTTTCATAAATTTTGACTATATAGTTAACCCATAAAGCCCTGCTTGTACCCTCGGGGGACAATTTGGGTCCGGGTAGGTTTCTATTGTCTCAATTTGAAGTGAAATTTTTTTGAGATTTTTTGAGGTTGTGTAGCTTTGCAAGAGCTTTGTAGATAATTATATAATTTTTGTTTCAATCGGATACTGGATGAAAAAGTTGTGGCACAATGAGCAAGAAATGGAGATTGGCGGGCAGCCCAAAAAAAATTACAAAAAGTCAAAATAGTTTTTTTTTTAATTTTTTCCCTAAAAGATTATGTTTTTACCTATACGTGAAGCTTTGATTCATTCTATTTGGAATAGGGATGAAAAAATTATGGACAATCTTAGTTTTTTGGGCAATTTAAGCACCTTCTTGAAAAAAAACTTTTTGTTCAACTTTGAATGCTAATATCTTCCAATCCGTACGGTTAAATTTGATGAAATTTTTACTACATGATCTCAGACAAGCTTAGTACAAGATCCTACGGTTAAATTTCCAAAAATCAAAAAAATTGGTTTCCTTAAGTGGATACAACAAAAGTGGTAGTTTTGAGTGGTTTTTGGCAGAAAACACCCTCGGGACTTTAGGGGTTAAGACACATTGGGTGAGGATCTCTTCTATTGCAGCTTCAAACAAATTTTCAGGGAAAGAAGAAAGGAAGCATTAGAAAGAAAATCAAGCCTCAGGTGGGCTACCAGAAAGCGATCAAACCAGTCTAATAATTGAAAATAGTCTCCTTGACAAATCTAGCTACAATGGGTGGTCAGATGCTTTGACTTTCAAGAAGGACACCAAGACTTCGTAATTAGCCTATAACAAAGTTCTATTTAATATTCACCTTTATCAAAGTGCATGGTGATTAATTGGCAAATGAAAAATTAAGTGAAATTAAGCAAAGTGAAGTGGCTTTTAATGCTAGTTGCCATAAAATTTTAAAATCTCTAAAATTTTCTAACTAGCTTTACAAGCCACCTAGTGTAGCATGCTTGAAGTTGAGGAGAAAATCACTTTATACAAGTTGGATATTAGTAGTTAGCACAATCCATGTGGGATATGTAAATTAGGCTTAATAGGAGCTCAACAACTCATAAAAGAATTAATATAAGAATTGAGTTCAATGTCAAATTTCAAACCTCATTTTAGCATAGTAGAATGAATTTTTCAAACAATTTTGAACTAAATTAATGTGGAGAATCAAGTTAACTTTCCTCTCCAAAAATCCATTTGATATTTGCAGACCCCAACTAAAAGTTATGGCCAAATTTTAGAAAGGGGTTGGAAGGAACATTTTTTGGGACATTTTCAAACACCCTCTCTAAATTTGTCCATAACTTTTATTTGGAGGCTTTAAACCTCAAAAAAAAATTTAAATATAAAATTTAGCTTAATTTACCAACTTTATATAGTTCAAAATAGTTTGAAAAAATTCATTCTACTATGCATAAATGAAGTTTGAAATTTGACTTTGAGAATAATTCTTACTTTAACTTCACTACAATGACTAGCATAAATAGTCATATAGTGGAAGTTAATTCTAAGAATTTACTACCATTCCTATATAATATTTCAAAAAATTGAAAGTAAAAGATTATAAGAGCATATAGTTGCAATAAACATGTAGCACCACCTTTGAAGTTGAAATATGAACCCAAAAGATTTAGCTTAAATCAAATATGCAACTAAGATGTATGATTCTTCTTGCAAAAATTGATAACATTGTACATTACTTGTAGAAAATAAAAGTACAAGCTATAAAATGATTTCACAACTCAAAGATGCAACCTCTAAGCATTTAAGATGACTACCACCGTGTATAGCCACCTTTTGCTTTGTAAACATCAGCAACTCTTTGAGGCATAGAACATATCAACTTCCTAACAACATCAACTTCAATACTATACCAAATTTCCCGTATCTTTTCTCATAAATCACTTTTGCTAGTGGGTTGCTTTTCAAACCTTCTCATACAACGATCTATGTCATTCCAAAGGTGTTCTGTAGGATTGAGGTTAGGATATTGCGGTGAGTGCCAAATAAGCTTGAACTTCTACGCAAGCAACCAATCTACAACATAATTTGCAGTATGTTTGGGATCATTGTCATGCTAGAAAATGACACTCTCTTCCTCTAAACCTTGCATATGTATAGTTTCCATAAGTTTTGTCTCCAAAATCTCTTGATACACAAATCTATCCATCTTCCCTTCAATCAAATGAAGCTTGCCAATTCCTTCCCAACTCATACAACTCCAAACCATTATACTTCCTCCCCCATGCTTCACTATACATTGCACATGCTGATTTAAGAGACCCTCTCCAATCTTTCTCCAACAATATTGTCATCCATCTGAGCCAAAAAAGTTAAATTTTGACTCATTAGAGAAGATGACAAAACTCCAATCTTTCCAAGTGAAATGATTGCACTTCTTTGTCCATTGAAAATGATGTGCTCAATGCTTCTTTGTCAAAAGTGGCTTCTTGACCTTCACACGTGCTTGCAAGCCTTGCCTCTAAAGACTTCTTCTAACTGTACCATCACTCAAATGCATACCTTGACCTTAATTCTCTTCCTATTGCTCTAACAATACTAGTACTTTGATCGTTTAACCTCCTTACAATGTTTTGATCGTCACGCTCATCAAGAATTGGAGGTCTACCAGGTGAAGCTTTGTCTCTCAAACTCCCTCTCTCACCAAATCTGCATATTATATCACTACAAGTGCTTCAAGGAATGCCTAAAATTGCTGAAATTTCACCATAAGACTTGCCTCGCTCATGCATCTCAAGAACTGTTTTTCTCTCAGTTTCACATCTCCTAGGAGCCATAGTGAGTCACTTGGAACCTCTCTAAAACATTGAAATTTTTGGTAGCACAAGAAAACATCATAACAACACTTGCATTGAGAAGATAGTGGTGTGCACAACTTGTGTGCATATTAAGTTGTGCACACCACTTCAAGATGTTTCATAATATAGATCCACCAAGTGGCTAATTTTTTGGGAAATTATCTTAACCCCTAATTAAAGGACCATCATGCATTTTTTGGCAATATTTAAAATTTGGACAGGTATCTATGACTAGAGATTTTCATATTTTTGTCTGAAATTTTAATAGAAGTTGTGCACAAGGAATATCTTTTATATGCACTAAATTTCATGACATTTGGAAATATGAGTCAAAAGTTATGGCCTAATATGTTACTTTTTTTCTTGGCTGTGCAGTTTGGGCAGATCACAAAAAAACACTTTTTTTAGAAATAAAAATTTGAAATTGATTTCTAGAGTTGTATATACATGGAAATCTATGAATCATTCAATTTTGATCAATGAGTCAAAAGTTATGAGGAGTTTTAGTTTGCGGGCAGTTATGGAATCTCTACTCTGAAACAAACATTGAAATCCTTTATCTTACTCAATTTTCAATATTTTTTGAAAAAAAAAAAATCCTAAGATGTAGAATGTTTGTTACAACATTTTGACCATTGGAATTGGCATTTTCTAGTTCCATACCAAAATTCTTAACAATTTTATATTTTGAATCATTCTCTACTTTATTCTACTTATTATTTTTTTCCTATATGTTGTACAATTCCAAATGATGTGAAATTTTTTAAGCATGTAACCAACTTGTCTAAGAAAAAGAATCCAAAGAAGCACCACCATTTGGGAATTCTTTTCATAGAAAAGTGAAATTCTGAAGTGCAGCTGCCTGATTTTCTACAGGGTCAAAAAAACGATTTTAGTGATTTTGAAAATGCTTATATCTTGCAATCCACGCGGTGGAAATTTTTGAAATTCTTATCACATGTTTTCAAGTCAGCATACTACAAGATCCTACAGTTACATATATTAAAAAAAGTTTTCTTTTCAAAAAATTGATACTTATACTAAAATTGGCAGTTCTTGGGCATTCTTCATATATTATACTATAATAAAAAAGACTAGGCAAATCTCCATCCCTTGCTTGGATGGATTTGGAAAAATGCATTTTAAAAAAATAAAAAATTCCTACATTCTTGTTGCAAAGACCTGAGTCCAATCAATTTTTTGTGATAGATTGTCCCTCCAAATGCTACGTTTTACCTTAGTGAGTGTTTATTTTTATAATTAAAATCCTACGGTTATATTTTTGAATGAGTATTAGGAAGAATTTAATTTGTTGAAGCTCATCATTTGTGTAGTTCTGAAGTCTATGCTTTTAAATGCAATGATATAGGGTGCTAAGGGATATTTAATTGGCAAAGGAGGATTGAATCCCTCATTGCCCCTCTCTTGGATGAATGCCGGGTGAGGAATGGAGCAATGAGGTCTGTTTCCCCTTGACCTTCTACCACCTCCAAGCTGATGTTGCTTCTTGTTATTGTTTGTTATTTCTCAATTGTTGTATTTGCAAAACTTGATGCATCTCTTGCTCCTTGTAGCTCAAGCTCCCTTCTGGACCCCACAACTCACCTATCACCGTTGCAACTCCACCCACACTTCCAGGTATGTTTATGAAATTATCTTTTTGTGTTTGATGACTTGGATTTTTTTGCTACTTGAGTGTTTTGTTATCTATCTAATTGTCAATGCTTCCCTTTTATTTTTGTTTTGTTTGCTTCTAATCTTTGTTTCCATCATGATTGGAATTCTTGAGGTTTTTAGATTTAAAACATGATTATAGATTAGATTCTAGGTTTAGTCTTATTTTACCATAATACATTGATTGAGGATTTTGGATTCAAAAGATTAGAATTCAAATTGCAATTAGACTATTGCTATGGAGATTGAAATGCAACTCCATGCATACATATTTTTAATATACTATTTTTGATATGTGAATTGTGAGTTTGGATTATGTTTTCCATTTTATAATCTATCTTCTTTCTATCAACTTGTTTGCATTTACTTCTCAATTGATGTTTATAGTTGCATTGTGATAAGCTTTCTAATTTTTAATACAATCATCAAAATGTGTTTACAATTGTTGGATGGTATTGCTACTAGGACCGTGATTGCTTTTTGTTCAATGTTAAGTTTTGGATATTGTATATTTATACATCAGATGGCTTACAATATACATTTGAGATTTATTTGATGAATTAGGATTATAGTTGAAGAATATTAACTTTTTACAAGTTATGTACTGCACTTTAAACATTGTGATTTCTTTCTTTTCTCAAAATTTGAAATGTCAAAATGTTAAAATAAAAGGATTTAAGGCACTTAGGGCCAGCTTTTATGTGAGCTCGATGGGCAAAGAAAGCAACTAAAAGACAAGAACAGTGTCACCAATGATCGGTAAGCGTGGAAGTAGGAGAGAGATTCCATTGATATTAGTGTATTAGACACTGTAGAAGGAGCATAAAAGTGCTTTCTATATTTTGACCCTATTGACTTCTTCCATCAACCGATACATGTAAAGAGGCCCTTAATCCTCAAAGGACCAAGTCATTATTTTCCTCAAAAGCCACCCAAAACTACCATTTTCTATTATCTTGAGCTATGAAAATAAAAATATGATTTATTATAGAATTTGACTATAAAATCTTGTTCTTAATTTGTATGTAAAAATGTCATAAATTTTTTGTGACATTTGATTGTACAAATTAGAAAATATTAGCATTTGAAGTAAAGTGAAATGGGTTTTTTGAACGTACTCAAGAATTTTAGATGACTTTGATTGCTATTTGTGAAAACAATTTGCACTACACATTTTGAGTTTAAATCTATCAAATTTTAGATCATATTAGTCACACCTCTACCAATTTTCAAAGGTTTTGGAGATTTAGAATACTTCCAATAAAATCCTACAATGCAACTATATTGTAAAAAATGACAATACACTACACCTTTCTGCAATCAATTTTTCCGCCACAATTTTTCAAATATAAAAAATCCTAATGGTAGATTGAAAGATTGAATCATATTTCACAATATACCCAAAAAATTGGAATAAGAAACATTCTCTAATATCTATGCAAATTAGAAGGGCACTACTTTTACGCAATTAGAATATGACATTGGGCAACTTTGAAAAATAAATCTATAATGTTTCCATTCAAAACCATCTTGTTTTGAGACTATATTTTTAACTTTAGGAACGTTGAAGTTTCCCTTCTTTCTAGAAATTGAAGATCACCTACCTATGCCATTAAAAGGGAGAATGGGGTCTCAATAGCAATGGTGCTAGTATGTGAGCCTAAGAATGCCAACTTGTGAGCATTGAGCCTACAATAAAGGTGCCTATAATGTAGATACCATACACTATAGAAGGAAAATGTATCATAAACACCTATAATATGGGTATTTGTAACATATATATCCCATAATCATAGATGGTTTCTATAGTATATACACCTATAACATAGTTGTGTAGTATTCTAGGCTCATGGGCTCACACTCCTATGCTCACATAATAGCAACCCTTGTTTCAATAGTTCTAGCAGAACTAGACTAGCAATGAAAAGATTGCTAAATATTAAAAAAATATTCTTTTATAAAAATTTAGAAATTTAATTAAAAATTAAAATTTCAATCCATTCTAGCAGACCAAGTGGATTGCAATCTAGTTTAAATTATATTTCTTTGAGATTTTTTATTTTTGCAAAAAAATTAGTTTTTTAATTTAATAGTTTGGTTTTCATTTCCAGGTCTTTTCTATAGTACCTACTGCCCATAAAGTAAACCTATCCCTTGCCCCTTAATTGCCCATAGCATAAGTCAATGGAAATTGGCTTGCTTGTCTTGTCCCTCGACCTCCAGTTAAAAAAGAAACCTATAACTTTTGAATCGTGTATACAATCACCCCAAAAGTTAGATGTCCATGAAGCTAGTGGAAAAAGAACATCTAAGGAAAAAATTTCAGAAAATTAAAAAGAGAAAATGAGATCATAGGTACCTATCCAAACTCCCCATAGTCCCTCGAAGGGATTCTTTGTCCTTTAGAGGTTAAGAAGGAATTTGACATTCTTAATTACTTTATGTTTTTCTTAATGTTTGTTGGTTTAGGTAGTGCAGTTTGGAACAACACTGATTTCATTATTCTTTTTGATTGATGGTTCAAGACTTGCAAGTTGTGAATTAGGGCAAGTGACTTTTTATTCTAGTAGAAATTGTAGTGATGGATATTGAATTTGTAAAGACAAAGATAGATAACAAGACCATGACTTTTTATTTCAAGATAATTTGTTTTGAAAGGTATTAGCGTTGGAGATAGAGTAAGAGACCATGATTTTTGTTTTCAAAAACTATAGTGACCAGGATTGGCTTTAGAGATAGAATTCAAGGTTGTGACTTTTTATTTCAATTCTTCCAATAATGATGGATATTGGCTTTAGAGACTATAATTAAGTTTGGACAAATCCATAGTCCAAAATAATATTCCATCTACCAGTTGTCAATAAGAAGATGGAAGATGGTTCAAAAATGTTGAAAATAAAAATAAAAAATCAGAAAAAATGATTAAAAAATGAAATAAAAAATCCAATTGTAGACCATTAAGCCAAAATGAAGTCCACATGTAGACTTTTGAGTTCAAAAATGGAATACAATCATCATTTTGAGTCAAAAACAAATCAAAATAGAACAATTTTTTTTATAAGTGTTAGTTATCCATCAAGACATTCTCAATTACAAAAATTGTCCATAAGTTTACAAAAAGCCTAGAATTAGTTAAATATGGATAAAGAGTTCAAGAATGTCATTGTTTTATTTCAATTCTTTTTGTGGTGAAGGGTATTGGCTTCAAAGACATAGTTAATCTCTAAAAGCCAAAGGAGTTTAGACAAAACACAAATGTGTTGTAAAATATAAGTTTTATGACTTTTTTGAAGTTTGCATCAAAGAAGATAATGTGAAGCATGAAAAGTTGAAAGTATTTGTACGGTCAAAATTATAAAATGATTTTGAGATTCTCTTCAAATAAAATTTGAAGATATAATTTTTTATCTTTAGCATTTGAATTATTTTTCATTGGGCAAAATTGTGGTTTCCACTAATTTGTGAAAAAATGCATGAAATCTAGTACTAAGAATACCAACACTTTCCTCCAATAGTATATTTTTTTAATACTAGGTAAATTCTAAACACTTTGTGCTATTTTGCTTATAATTTTTGTTTGACCATAGAAATCTTAGTTTTGAATATAAGTATTGACTATAGAAAGACAACCCCATCTTCTTTTTTAAATTGAAAAAAAAGTTTTTCTGCGTGAAAATGGTGCCTAAAGTTGGGCAACGACCAAAAAATGGTTGCTTGAGCAATTAGGGGTTAAGATTGTGACTTTTTATTTCAATTGCCTTGTACCAATAGGTATTGGCATTGGAGAGATATAGTAGAACCACCTACAATTGACCACTTAAGCAATTTTGTGCATAATGTAGAGTAGTGTAAGGCAATGTGAATTTTTTGTCATGTAGGAAGATAGAAATCACAGGGCCTGTAATTTTTTTGGAAATTTTATGCCTTGAATTGAAATTACTATAAATTTTAGAAGCCAAAAGTTAGCCTCAATCTATACCCAATGTATAGAGTCATCCAGTTTCAATCATTCAAGAATTAATTTCTTGCTCACTACTTTGGGACATGTGTCAAGACCTTAATAGTCCCAACCTTGAAAAGTGAAAAAACACATTCCAAGCTTTGATAAAAAATATGTTCCAATCTTGGTTGGAATCAACTGCACCCTACAAGTTGGATAAGGATCCCTAGTTGGTAATGGGTGGTTATACCATAGAGATTGTGAATTGTTATTTAGGGTTAAAAAAATTCGATGAACAACACAAGGGAACGAGCATAGGGGAACATAGGAAGGGAACAAATGATGTAGGGGGATGAGCACCCCCCGTTCATCCACTGGCAATCCACCTGGCCGTTAATAATGTGGACTTGTGGAGACAACGGGGTTAGTGATAGGCTGTAGCAAAATGAAAGCTAAATACGAAGTACATTCGTTCCAGTAAAGCATGTGATATTACAGAAGCAAGACTATTAAAGTACTGTAGTTAGTTGTCTGCTCCACAGTCGCACATCCAGTCGTCGTACGTTCAATCCAGATACCCTTCGGACCTCACAGCACAGTCGGACAGTCGCAGACTCCAGCGTGGCGGACCCACGAAAAAGAAGCAAAACATACTCAAGATTCGGTCTTCCTTCACGCGGTCTAACCGGTCTTCAGTTGCCAGTACTGTAGTTTTCATTCGTAGCTAAAATGAAAGTTCAATGTGTGAACACAAACAACACAAATAGCATTGACGTTCTTCTCCCTCAACAGCGTTGAACTGACATATTTCGGACTTCAATAAAGCGAAAGTACTTCGCTTGTCAACTCGCAGGCTGAGACTAAAAGCTTACGTTACCGTGTTTGCACCCGGTCTCAAATCTCGTGCTTCCTTCTTCGATTTGTATAAATGGGCTCAGCACTCGCACTTCAATCTCATTCAACTTCGCAACTCACTCCTCCAACGCTCGAGCTTTGTCACTGCAGACGGACCGACTGCGGCTCCACCACATCGATCGGCAGGTGACTCTACTAATATATCTGGACCACTTTTCGAAAACTGAACAACACTTGAAAGCTATTGGAGTCAAATCGAGAACTTGCTTTGCTAGCGGGTGGATTACAAGTTTAGCGAAGGGGCTGGCGACGACGTCGAGAATGGCGTCCACGTCCAGACTGGGGATGCTTTGTTGGGGCGTCCTCGTTGCTGCTTGCTTCCTGCAATCGATGCACGTGGCTTCGGCCAACAAGACCTTGGCCGAGTGCAAGTTCCCGGCCGTGTATGCGTTCGGAGACTCGCTGACCGACACCGGAAACTCCATCGCAGCCTTTCCCGACCAGTTCGCCCACGCCGAGCTCGACCCCCATGGCATTCTGTTTCCGGGCCATGCCGCGGATCGATACACCGACGGCAAATTGTTGCTCGACTTCCTTGGTAAGAACGCGGCTCATTCCAATCCCCAAATCTCAAATACCAACAAATTAATCCAGCCATTAATTAACAATAGACGCTGGAAGCTAGCTAGCACCACCAATTCCTGAAGAACTTTGCAGATTCACAGGACTTCAAGGGCTACCATTTAGGGGTTTGATTTTTGGTCAGTAGGTGAGGGCATGGAGAATACAGTTGCCCCGGGATGATTTACGGGTTCATTCACCGCAGACGGTGTACTGATTGGATTTGCTGTTGTCTCTGTTGAATGGCAGCTTTCGGAGTGCGCCTGCGGCCCATCTACCCCGTGCTGCGAGGCACGGGCGCCGACTTCACCTACGGCACCAACTTCGCGGCGTATGGCGCGCCGGCGCGGAGCGTGAAGGTGTGGCGCAGGGACTCGGGATTCAACAGCCCCTTCTCGCTGGACGTGCAGCAGCAGTGGTACGAGCGCTACAAAGTGCGCGTGTGGTTCTACGAGAGCCCCATCTTCCACTCGCCCGGGCTATACCAGAGCCTGCCCAAGCTGGCCACCGTGAACGAGTCGCTGTTCCTGGTGTGGTCCGGCTACCAAGACTACTTCTCCAGCCTGTACGACAAGACGCTCACGCCGCGCCAGACGCGCTACATTGTGCCCCAGGTGGTGGCAGCCATCGAAACGCACATCAAGGCAATGCTCACGCCCGTGCTGTACACTCCCCCTGCGACGCCCACGCTGCAGATGCCCACGGCCCGGATCCTTCTGGTGGTGAACCTGCCTCCCTTGGGCTGCATGCCCGCCATGCTGTCCATGTACGGCGGCCCGCACGCGAAGTACGACCGCCATGGCTGCCTGAGCGACCTCAACCAAATCACGCGCCACCACAACCAGCTGCTGGGCGAGAAGATGGAGGAGCTGCGGGTCAAGTACCCCCAGGCGCAGTTGCTGTACGGCGACGCTGATGGCGTGTACACGGACATCTTGAAGGAGCCGAAGAAGTACAACGTGACGGCGCCGCTGAAGGCTTGCTGCGGCGCGGGCAGCGCGTACAACTTCAACAAGGAGGTGACTTGCGGGTACTCGGGCCTGGTGGACAACCAGTTCGTGAATTTGACTTCGTCGCACTGCGCGGATCCCGCGGCGCATCTGAGCTGGGACGGCATCCACACGTCCAACACGTTCAACAAGGCCGCCGTGACGGCTTTCCTGCAGGGCGAGCACATCACCCCCAAGGGCGGGCTCAACTGCTCCCCCGACTTCTCGCACTTCGATGACCCCCAGTAATTACTTCCGTCCACAGGGGGCACGGGTGGCCATTTGCAGTGTGGTCGCTCCGATCCATCCCATTACTTAGAATGATCGAGCAGCTTTCACTTGTAGAATAATCTAGTGATTCAACATTTTTATTGAGATTAATCTCAACGCGGCATTCTTATTCTTGATGAAATTCGTCGGAATCGAAATTCATTAATAATTTCGTGGACCCTGAAGTTGGGTTCACTTCAATTAATTCGTGATTGCGTTGAACATCTATCTGCTCATGGCTTTGGTACAAGTGTAAATTTACTCGATCACTCAATCGTTGAACGAGGCGGCTGTCATTGATTGTCTTTGGAGGGCAAGGACATGAGCACATGTATCCTTTGGGGGTGAATTATGTATATATAATTCACAGCCAAAGGGAATTCCGATTCACTGCACGATGTCAGTGATATGTTCATTTTATAACCTTATTGGACCTGAAAATAATTCCAACTGAAAGGGTGATTTGCACAAATTCCAAGCCTGCCCAGATTCTTACCGTTATTTGCCACTTGGAGTGGTTGAAGCCACTGTGGTCATATTCATTCAATTGACGCAATTGGGAGCACCATTATTGCGACATTCAGTTGCAGGAAGCTTTAAATAGATGGGAGTTTGAAGCCATCTCAATTTCGTGAATATCAGCCAATTTCACAAATTTGATGTTAGCTAGAATAATGTTCATAGAAGTGTGATTGGGACGCATTGGGAGCACCGTGAAACGTTCAAAATCCCCAAGGTATTCCTCAGAGCCAACGGATGATTTCTCCTTAGTGCCTCCTCAGAAGTCTCAAATTAAAAGAAACAGCTCTTTCCCAAAGGCAACCCCGAGTAACATCAGAGAGCTTAAAAGTAGGAGGCTTTTGCAAAAGAAACCTCTAGAGCCTACTCGTGCTATGCGTGCACACAGTTCCTTTCATCCCAATAAAACATAGTCCTCCAAAAGAAGATAAAGAGAGTACTCCGCCCGAATCACCTGCTCTTGTAAGCCCCGAAATTTTTTTTTCACAAACTTCAAAGATGAAGCCTGTTAACCGTGTCCAGAGATATGCCAATGATACCAAATTCTAGATTTGGTAGAAAAGATTTGATCAATAGCAGAGTTACACCGAAGACTCGCACTGTGAAAGCACGAGGCATCTCAAGACCAGCAGGACCAAGTAAGGTCTTTTTGCCCCCTTTACGTATTCCGCGCCTTCTACTTGCGTGCGACACCATTTTGACCAGCAGGAATGTATCATCTTCGACAGATACGTCAAAACAGAGGATGACTACGAAGAAAGCTGCTTCAGAATCAAATACAAGCACACCGCAAATTAATATATTCTGATTTATGTCTCCAGAAGTTGTTTGATCGATGCTGAACCAGATAACAACGCCAAGAACAACATGGACAGGAATTTGCAAACCGAATCCCCTTTTTCTTGACCATGCGCAGGTAGGACTTGCTCCTTTCATACACTGAGCACAGTTTCCACAGTGATTATTTTTGAGAAACATTCGAATGGGGGTGGGTTTCAATGTCGTGAAATCCAGGCGTTATCTGATATTCCCATACATGACACGAAGATAGCAGAACTGGTGCAAGTTCCATGTGCATCAAAGAATCTGAACTTGCTGACTTGTACTCCTACTCTCGTCATGTTACAGTAGGTAGTGACCCTTTAATTGTGTTTGTAATAGTTTTAATGTGCAGATAAGTCAAACGAAAATGTTCACATTCAGAATAACCTTCAGAATTGCACTTTGGCTTGAACTTTGGCTTGAACCAAGCAACCGACTTAGTTAAATTGTCTTCAGAGAAAGTGGTCAAGTTTCTGAATCTATGGCTGTGGGAATCTGCGAGAGCAGCCTAGCTCCTCTAGCAGCAGGCTCTGGTTCTTCATCACAAGCTTCAATTTCAACAATGAAAGCTGCAGGGGAAACGTGCACATCAACTTCCGGCCAGATGACCGTTATACTGGAAGTTTTATGATGATGAGAAGTACTGGCACGAAAAATATGCGATTATTCTGGTGAAGTTGCGGGTGTCGGATGCGTAGGTATGAACGTGCTGTAGGAAGCGGCGACCCTCGCTGCTGCTGATTCATGCACTTTCCATCCCCACCCAGAAAGTAGACCTCTATATAGGTAGAGCTGCAGGCGCTGGATGGGGGGATTCGATCAGCACCTAGTGGCATAATTGCTCGCTCACTCCATCTGGGCGTCGGCATCGTCAGTGTTGGGGACGAAGACGAGGTCGGAATCCACCAGCCAGTGGCAGGCTTCGTCCCCGTGGGGAATGTTGAGCGCGTTGAAGGCCGAGTGGGTGCTAAGCCACAGGGAAGTGTCGATGTGGCACACACCCATGGCCTCGATATCGGCGTTGGAGGCTCTGGGCTGGAGCGTGGCGGTGATCACTTTGGTGCCTGTCACGCGGTGGCAATAGTAAAGGGACGACGGGAAGTTCACGACGTGGCACACCACGATCTTCTTGCCCTCGACCACGGAGCCTTTCTGGAAGCCCTTGATGGTGATGGGAGCCTTCGAGTTCGCGGCCGGCGTGTTGGTGGCGGACAGCACCTTCACCTTGGAGCCCAGTTCGGAGGACACGAACTTGGCCATGGCGTCGCTGGAGACGGCGCAGCTCATCTTCTCTCCCGGCAGTGCGCCGTAGCCGCACAAGTACGCGGCGGTGGCAGTGGCGGTGGCGAGGACGCTGTTGGGAGCCACGCCGAAGTGCCGGACGAGCGCCAGGGCGTTGGAGGAGGTGATTGCAGGCAACTGGCTGGCGCAGAATGCCGTCAGGAACGGCTTCTTGGGGGACTCATCGGGGAGGTTTGCGTCGAGCGTCATCGTGCCGCCCACCACCAGTGCGGACTCCAGGAAGAAATCCTTCTGGAAATCATTAATGGTTTTGATGGAGTGGTCCCGCTGGACGTCCCCAGCCTTGGAGGACGCTGTCTGGAGGGTGCTCTCTGAGCACAGAAGACCGCTGAAGCTGCAAATTGCAGCTACTTTCGCCGTGTCCGTTCGTTCACCGGTGGAGACGGGCCGCGCTCCGGTCACCTGCCAGTGCATGAGAATGAACATTGCGATCAGTTAGATGGAACACACGGAGTGACCAATTAGTTGGCTTCGCGACTCACTCGATCGGTCGATCGATAGGAGCTTTCTATTTCATGCATCTCCACTGGTAATGACCATAAGCAAGCATTTCACATGCCACACTAGTGATCTCGAGCAAAATGTGAACTTCCAAATCGTGAACTTCCAATTTAATACGTTTAGTTTCCCATTAATCGCTCGAGAACATGCATGGCTTTCTAGCTACATGAAATGAAAGGAGAGCATGCCGCTACCTTCTGAATCCTCAAGAGCATATATCTAAAGTGCAGCTAGCTAGCCATCAGTTAAGGGGCATGCATGAATCCTAGCAAGCTCGAAGTCAATCACTCAGACGAAAACGAAGGAATTCCAATGGTATGGTATTCGATCGATCCAGTGAGTGCATGATGGACCACTTACGGTCGTGACCGCGGCCATGATGAAGAGGGTCCATCAGATGACCACCACGCTCCACTGCTCAGCCATGCTGCGAACAAAGGGCCTGACTGAACGGGCTGCAACGTACTCCCAAGCAATGATCAAAAGCAAGCAGCCTGAGGCGAAGCAAGTGCACCGAAGAGCTAGACTACTACTGAAGTGGATACGCAAGTTCAAGAAGGCAGTGAGATTGGGAGTGCAGGGAGGCCTTGCATAATTTATAGGTAACTTAATTAGCCGCCCTCGAATTTTTAATTCATAGTTGTTTCATTTTCAGTTTTCTTAGCTTACTCTAGCTAGCTTGCTTGACCTACTAGCTTGTGAAGGGCGTCTTGGGTTGAGTGGATCATTAATTGATGCCCGGCCCCCACTGGCGTGCTGCGTCCCTCGCCTCCAAGCGCTTGATTGATCATGATTGATCATGATTGATCATAGATCATTGATGATTCCGGGCCTGGCTTGCCTTGACTGCTTCCGAATTGACAACGACTTGACTTGGAGAACGATCTGTGAGTAGCTGGCTCATGAGCTCTTCCAGTTTAATTGCTGCAGGCGATAGAATTGCATCGTGTTCTATCTCAAAAAGCAATCCCCTTGAGTTGCGCAGGGTTGTCTTGTCTCCATGATAGTTTTGTTGATTCATTGCATTTGTGCATGCATGTGATTGGCCTGGGCTGCAGGTCACTGTGAGTCATGGGGAGCAGCCACCCACCTGCATTGCTGTTCCTAATGTGAGTTCTGGCCGACCTGTTTCATTTTTTAATCTTCTTGCTTGATCCTTTGAGCTTCAGTTGGGATATAATCTAGCTAGCATCTATCCATGTAGCCTGGCTGCTGCCATGCATGGAGTTTTACCCTTTGTTAGAATTGCTCTCCCTCTGATCCTGATCAAGGTAGAAACATCCAATCACGCCATGTCTAGCTAGCTGCAGGACCACACGATTCGTCGTGCACGGATCATTGAGAGTGACTCTTTTTTCGTCCAAGTACACAGATCAGCCAGCGACGCTGCAGACTACGGTATACGTATGTCAGTGACTATGGTCCAAATTCAATTTGATGTCGACGAACGTTAAAGTGGCATACATGCGTGTATTTTTGATCGGATCGAAAGGTGAGCTTTGGTCTATTAACACACCTTGGTCAGCCAGAATGATCATTGGATTTTAATCGAATTCCGTGACTGGATCATTCAATTGAAAAAACATGATTAGCAAGCCCCTACAGGTTTCATTTCTTTGAATGTGAACTAAGTTATGGCGCTTGTGTGTTGCCAAATGTTCAGTCCGTGACACTCTGACCCGTTGAATTGAACCCCATGATGTCCCCATCCGCTCAGGAATTTCACTGACGGGCCGGTGTTGCAAACACCGGCTCACTCACGCAGTTCTAACGTACTACAACTCGATCGGTCGACTAACAGCCGAGACGTCAAGCAATCTATTTCTAAACTCGAAATCCAAGAGCTCTATGTAATTGCAAAAACATCTGATCAGAAGCTGAATGAGTGTTTTTTCATTTCATTTACCAATGTATATATAATTATACATGAGGCAAGCAAATATAATGTGCGTATTGGATAATTACCTTACCTTCGAGCTTCATTGGTAATTTGTCCGAGCGAATACGCAAGCATTTTCAGTGATCGATAAACAACTGGCATTGTTAATGCGAGGGGCATCAATATATAGAATTATAATGCTGAATCATGCATCTTCGACTTCGAGCTACATATTTCGGGCACTAGTTCTTTGCCGTGGAGCCCCCGGTGAGTCTGGAGGGCTGGAAACATTCGAAATAGATGCAACCCATGTGAAGACTGACTCATTCAAGTGATTAATATTTGTTTCCGTTTTCTGGGATTGAAAGTGGCTTGGTTGGCTAAATTTCACTTGCCATTGTTGATGGATTGCTATTGAATTCAAGGTCAAACGATCGCTTACACAACGTGCTCAAATGGAGTCACCCATGCCAAAAGTAACTGATCAGAATTTTCGTGGAATGTTTATCATCAAATCAAATGACTACTGCAAGGATTGCACACCATTTATATTGTAAACTTCTCACTTGTTTTTATTGTTTAGATTTTGTGATCCCCAAAGTTCTATGACCATGTTTTTATCAAACACCACTCCAAAATGTCATCATTTCTAAATTGCAAACAGCAAAACTTTCAAACATTGGTTTCTTTTGCTACTAGGATTTGTAGAGGTAAACAATGTTTGTGAAGTTACAATCACTCCCTTACTCAGCAATGTCTCACCAATAAACCCGTTCAAGAATCAAATGTTGCTTCAATGTTCTTAAAGCTCAATGTTGTATGTATTCACATTTGAAGGCATATTCCCATAGTCTTAGTTTTAGTTTTGGTGTTATGTGGAGAGAGAAGATATAAAAACCAAATGAAGTTCAAAACCTTTATCCCTAAAGTAGTAAGGCCTTTTTTTTTTTTATCAAAAAACACTCATAATCGCCATTTTTATAAATCCTTTGCATTTAGTCAAAAATCTAAAAAAAATAAAATTTGAATATTGATTTGTAAGATTTCATGGTCAACTTATATTTAAAAACATGAACGAAATATTTTGGAAAGTTTGCCCACATAGTTTTGAAGATTTTAGAGTCAATTGTAAAGTGTTTGGAATGAGGGACCAAGATCGAAGGCTCCAACTTTTCAGAGAAATACAAGACAAAATTCTTGTAAACACCAAAGCTAGGATCAGATGGAGTTCAATGGTGTATCTTTTTGTACTATTCTTACTAAAAACTTCTTCTTATACCATTGTTACAAGTAGGGACGACTTTTACAATTAATCCTATTAGCAATTGAATTTGAAGCAAAGAAACTCTTAAAGGGGGACATTGCCTTTTTAGATTATAAGATTTTGAATTCTAAAAACTTTAATTTTTAATTTTTTATATTTTATTTTATTTTTTAAAATATTTAAAATTTAGTTGAGGATCTTAGAAAAATAACTTCGTTTTTATCCTTTAAAGATGTATTAAATAGA
Source organism: Antitrichia curtipendula (assembly GCA_951230915.1). Classification (NCBI taxonomy): domain Eukaryota; kingdom Viridiplantae; phylum Streptophyta; class Bryopsida; order Hypnales; family Leucodontaceae; genus Antitrichia; species Antitrichia curtipendula. The sequence continues at coordinate 34,239,986 of OX579633.1, forward strand.
AGTAGGTTAGAGATGGAAAAGAAAACTATATTAATACTAATTATAAAATAAAATGAAAATATGCAAATCCAACATTGAGACAGTTGTAGCAAACAAACTAAACCTTATGAATTTCTTTTGGGGGAAAACTGAAAACTAGAGTTTAAAATCAAGCTCAATACAATATTTTTTAACTATAAGATTTAAATACCTACTCAAAAAATGTTCTAAAAATTTCTTGTCACTTATTCAAAAGAGATGAGTTAAAGGTTTTCAAGTTCAAAGAAATGTATTCTATTACTAACTAGATATTACCTCCGCCCAGAGATTGTAGACATCCTAAGAAGCAATAATGAGCTTGATTTCATTATCAATGTCAATGTCTCTTTGGTTCTTCTTGCCAAAGAAGCTTTAGTTCTTTTTTATGTTGACCATGGCAAAGCTCAACTTGATGGTGGATTTGAACTCCTGTACATTCAATTTAGCACAAACAACTTTTGTCAGAGAACAAGCTTAACTCAATGCAAGTTAAAGGACATTGAATTGGACACATTAATTACAAAATCATTCTAATGTTAACTTGACTCAAGTTGAAGTTCATGTAAATACCGTGAACAATCTCTGATTATTGTTGTCTGTTTTTGTCTTCTTCCTAGTGTTGATCATCTTCTCTAACTCAATGGGCTCTCTTAGCGGAGTTTGACTTCCCATACTTGTCCAAATGGACCTCAATGCAAGAATATTGGTCGACCATGTTGGCATAAAGTTTTGGAAATGATTGATTGGATTATAATAAACCAAATTTTTTCAGATTATAATGTCGCCCTTGTTCCAAACAACAAAGCAATCCCACTTTTTAAACTTTGCTTTCTCACCGTCAAAAATTTGGTCCATCCCTTCATTCCTTGCACTAGTAGAAAAAAACAGTGCCCAAATCAACAAAAATCAACACAAAAGTGTTGATTTTTTTTGTTCATTTGGACGTGTTAATTTGGGTACTTTTTAACACAAAACTGTTGATTTTTTTGTTGGTCTTTTGTTAATTTGGGCCCTAAATTTTTTTTTCTGAAAATAATTTTTTTTCAAAATTCAATCAATGAAAATCTGCCATGTGGCAGTCGCCACGCGGGCAGCCCCCAACGTGGCATTGCCACGCAGGCAGCACGTGATGTGGCAGTTGCCATGTAGGCAACTTCCAAATGGGGTGCCATGTGGCGACTGCCTATGTGGCACCCCATTTGGTGTTGCCGGCAAGGTTTGAACCTTGCACCTCAATCTTGGGGTGCAAGGTTCAAACCATTGCACCACACATACACATGCATGCCTGTGTGCGAATGTTTTTTGGTTTTACCTAGTTAAAGTATTTTTTTTTTCATTTTTTTGTTAAAGACAGCAGATTTCAAAGGCCATTTAGGCATATAAAAACAACTTTTTAAAAAAAAAATTGAACTAAGAAAAGTTGCTATATTCAAGTATCTTTCATCTCCAAAAATCCGTTTGCAATTTTAAGTCTCCAATAAAAAGTTATGACTAAATTTCAGAGAGGGTCTTTCATAATGTCAAAAAAAATTCAATGGAACTTCTCTCTGAAATTTAGTCATAACTTTTGATTGGGGACTTAAAATTGCAAACGGATTTTTGGAGATGAAAGATACTTGTATGTAGCAACTTTTCTTAGTTCAAAGTTTTTAGAAAAAAGTTGTTTTCCTATGTCTAAATGGTCTTTGAAGTCTGCTGACTTTAAGAATTACCAAATTGGGAATGATTTATTTATTTTTTCCATAAACAAACTATTTATAGAATACTAACTATGATAATTTACACATTTCTTCAAATAAAAAAATTTACTTGAGAATTTTTTTAGTCAAAATTAACAAAAAAGTGTTGAGTTTTTGTTAATTTGAAAATGCAGTACCCAAATTAACAAAAAAATTTATTGATTTGGGCAGGTTTTACAAAAATCAACAAAAAATTGTTAAAATAGACGATGCAGTACCCAAATCAACAAAAATTTGTTGATGTTTTGTTAATTTTGGCACTTTTTTTCTAGTAGTGTTGCATTCTTTGCGATGCAGCCACATAATGTTGCCCATTGACCATCTAAGGTAAACCAGCCTATGACAGGCCAACTGTCTAATGCAGACATCTACATAACCCCCCCCATTACAGTCCATTTCAGATTTTTGCTTCTACAATTTAATTAGGTTGGTTAGTGGCCCACATTAGTGCATTAGGTGATTGTGAGAGAATTAGTAATGACTGTCATAGGACACTTACACATTGTGAGAGTAAACTCATCATAAAGAGTTTTTTTTTTATTCCTTTGTGTGATGGCCACATTAAAAATTCTCGTGGTTGTGTTAGGAAATCTGAAGACTGCATTAGGTGGTAAGATGACCATCATGAAGACATATTTTATTGATTTCAGATAGTCTACTGACTGTTTTGGAAAAATACTTAAAAAATTCATAACAAATTCCTACTTTGTCCAAAAACTAAAATTTTAATTGCTTCTTTCATTTCTCAAAGTTGTCTCTGCTAGAAAAAAATCTGATTTTATTTTGCTAATGGCAACATACCAAACTTTGGTATGTTTCTGGACTCTCCAGAAGCCCGTTTGACTTTCTGGAATTCTGCAATTACAGAAAAAAAATATTAAAAAATTGAAATAAAAAAATGAAATAAAAAATTTATTTATTTATTTCATAGTTTCACCTTGTGTGCTACGCAAGATTGGAGACTTTTTAAGAAAATTCAAATTTTTTTTAAATAAAAAAAAAAAAAAAAAAAAACTTTTTTATTCCCCTGGATTTGCATAGTTCCAGAAAGTCAAACGGGCTTCTGGAGAGTCCAGATTTTTTCTAATGTCAGTCATTCTGCCTGTCATAGGCTGGTTTACCTTAGACCATCCCAGACTTGAATTCCTCAAACTTTTCAGGCTTTGTCTTCATTCCCTGAGGATATGTGCAAAGTGTCATCTTTTTGTCAAGGTCAAACATGTTCAGATGGCCGTTACATAGGAATCTCCCGGTGACAAAACTATACATGTAGACAAAATATACAATTATACATTAGGCTCAACAATGGAGGTCACACAAAATAATTTTGCACCTCACACAATGAAGAAGAGCCCCATCAACTTTATCAACAAAAGAATCTCGCCAAAAATAATAACTAAATTAGAGGAGTCCACTCTTGAGACTTCTGAGCACAAGTTACATCGTCTATCCTTGAAAATGATATTCTCAACTTAGCAGAAGATATGATTCCAACTAGACCCCCTCAGCCACTCACATATTCAAATAAGCCCAAAAAACTTGAAATGGTCAAACAACATCATGTTTGAAATCAACAACTTGATCTTTTAAGGTCATATTCGTTATATTGAGACTTTTTGTAGTCTCATTTTTTTATCCTCGACTTAAGGACAAACCGCTTTATCTCTTTACTAAGTATTTTTTTATAAGTAAATAACAACACCAACTTTTAAAATTTTATTATAGAATCACTAATTTAGCATTATTTATTTTTTATTTCAGTTACTATTTTTTAAATGAATTTTCCAATCACTAGCATTTTGTCTCAAAACTTGCAAAAAGTCTCAATATAATGAATATGGCCTTTTTTGCCTTTGTCATCTCCAACTACATCTATAAAGCTTTTGTCACTAAAGCACGGCACGCAAGTGCCACTAAGGTATGGGAATCTATCAACCTTGTTGCATTTCATTGCAATTACTATACTTCTTCACCAAGTCAAATTCCAACTTTTGAACCAACAAGCTACCACGCGCTTGTCACTCAAATCATGTGCTGCTTCAGAAAAAATCCTCCGTTACTACTCTAGAGCCAAGCTCAACTCTAAAATCCCATTGTCTAGAACTTAAAAATCATGTCACCAAATTGGTGATCCTAACAATACTGTGAGGACACATTTCTAAAAAGGAGCCGATCAATACCTGCCTACATTTTAACTGGGCCAACTCACTACAATTGTCCAAATCATATCCAATTATATTCAATAAACTTGCACTACAAAGACAATGCTAACATGGTTACAATTTGAATTCGTCAAATCTAGCTAAATCCATCTCATGTTCCTTCTCCATCCAAAAATGGCCAAGCTTTCCAATGTTTATCAAAAGTGCATTTGGATCTCACTCCTCCCATTCACCCACCTTCCTAAGCTCCCAATAACTTAGATGCATTAGCACCCTCAACAAAGGTCCAACGTGGAGCTCTATCCCTCATCCTAATTGTTTTTATCTTTGAAGGGCAACTAGTGTAAGGGCAACAAGTGTGACAAAGGCAACTCAAACATTATAAGAATCTTGCATTTTAGGTGAGGTTTTGTAATTTTTTTTAAATGGATTTTAGGTGATGTCCATAGCAACAAACCCATGTTTTTATGTCAACCGATTGATGTTATATTGGACGTGTTGTTGACATAAAAACCGATGGATTTGTTGCTATGGATGTTGCCTAAAATCCGTTTAAAAAAATTACAAAATGTCACCTAAAATGCGGGTTTCTATTAGTGAAAAAGGCATTGGAATATCTTTTTGATAAACCTTGAGAGCAAAATATCCAGTAAATTCAAGTGCTTGGAGGTTCCTTGACTTTCAAATCAAAGCCTAACCAAATATCTTCAATACACTTGCACCATAGAGTGCCACCATGCTTTCAATCTATCTCATCCAGTCATTTGCTCCAACAAGCTGCAACTACCTCTAACTTCCATGTGCCCCACTTTCCAATTTTAATAGGAGGTGAGTCCATATCTCACTCTTCACATTCAGTTGTCTTCAAAAGCACCGAATAGTTGACAAGCACCTTCCCTCAAGTAAGATCCAATTTGAAGTTCTGTTGCTATGACTCAATTCTAAATCTTCTAATTGGTTGCATCCATTCAAATTCAATACCTCATTTAATTGGCTCAAGCACCAACAAAGTTCTCAAAGCTAGCAAGGAATGAAATCCTCTTAAAGCACCGCAAGTAGACTTGATATGCTCAAGACTTGCAATTTGGTTAGAACAAGCAAATTGGGCACCTTACACTTTGTAGAGCCTTCAATTTGTAATTCCTTCAAGCTAGTCAGCTGATATATTCTTAGAATACCAACCAAGTCCATGCAATAACTAATTTCAAGAGGTTGTAGACATCAAGACCTAATATGGTTTGCAACTTTATAATTTCCAAAAGGAATACACTTTTCAAGGACTAACAATTGTTCTAATCCAACAAACAAACTTCCACTACATCAAACTCTAGTTTGACTAAACAGTGATAGCCTGTGAGCAAATTTGACCCTAATACAATACCAAATCTTCAATTCCTTCAAGGATGAAAGAAATTGTCCTAAAATAGGAATGGCATACCTGTATTAGAATATGATGTATTAAGCCAAGTAAAATGAGTAAGGTTCTTTATTTTTTCTAAGCCCTCAATTCCATCAATCTTTGTTGCATCAATTAGTTCTAAAATCCTTAAGTACACCAAGCCCTCCATATTTAAAACTCCACGTCCCTAAAGCACTTGCACAAGCTGCAATACTTCAACATTAGAAAATTAATCCCATTTGATGCCCTCAAAACTTGCAATTTAACTAGCAATTTATTCAAAATTGCAGGGAAACCACCATATATGTTCAATAGTAAGCTATATCAATTTGTGCCAACATCCACCTTTAGGTTTACACTTGAACTCTAGTAGATTACTATTCTCTATATACACCCACATCCACTTCCTCAAGTTGGTTGAATTGTTGAAAGATTCTTTTGCTTCAAATTTTACAAATTCCAAATACAAATTGTGCATGATAACTATCTCAGATCTCAAATCCACATCCTGCAACAAACCTTTAAGTTTCAAGTGCTCCAACTACCATTTCAGCACCACCACAAAACAACTTTCAAAGTCATACATTTGGGTTTACATTCCAACTTTTTAGTCACTTCATACACCCATCAATATCCATCATCATGAACAAAAGAAAATTTTCAAGGAACTAACATGAATCGAATGGAACAAAACTCATCACAATGTAACACAAATAATCACATGAGGGATAGGCATAGTGGCATACCTTGTGTGTTAATTCTTATTTATCAAGCTTTTGTAAAATATACAAAAATCTGAAGCTTAAACCCTATGTGTTAAAACTCATATGACCCAATAATTAGGATTCCAATATGAAAAGCATCCCACATCCATGAACAAAGTTTGATCCTTTGCTGACAATAAGTCAAAACCACTCCTCAAAATATCAAATACAAGATTTCTTCCAGATAAATAATTAAAAGTCTTTACATTAGGGAAATGCTTCATCTATAATGAAGGATTTTTTCCATAATTATCTAATTGCAATCCCAAAGCTTGCAAGCCAATGGATGATATTGATGGCCTTGTCCATCACCCTTGGAGAAATAACACCTCCTAATACAAGTCATTATGTCACTCCTCTCCTCATCTTCAAAGAACTCTTTGCCACTAATTGCATGGCGCAAAAACAACCTCACAGCATCTACCTCTTTATGAATTGGAATCTCAAGACATGCATCTCCATCAATCCTAAAAAGTTCAAGAACACTTTCTAAGTGAGCCATCACAACCACCAAATTGTTCGTGTGATAAGGAAGTCCCAACAAGGCAACAACGTCTTTGCCAGTTGGATGGTTTGGTAATTTTTGAAATATTATCCATTGCCAAAAATGTTCTTTGCTTGAAAAGACATTTATGCAAAATGTCCTTGCACTGGAAGCACATTTACAATATAAGCATGAGACTCATAAAACAAACACATTCCCAAAGATTTCAATACCATGAATTCTAGCTTTGGAAGTAAAAATGCATCCTCACACTTTCATACAATAGTCCATGATACATCACATTCCATAATGCATGACAAGCACTCAAAAGTTCATAAAAAAGAAACAAGGATTATAAATGCTAGCACGTCGCCAAAAATGATGACAAAACAACTGAACTCTAAGAAGTATTAGAAACTTATTCTTCTATGATGGTGGCTTCTATAACTTCAATCAATTAGACATACACATTAAGCATGTTAAACAAAAAGCTCACCTTTCTTTCATTCAAGTATTGAATGACATCCACACTTTTCCTAGTCAAGCCTTGCAAACATTTTGAAAGAACTCTTTGGAATCACTCCAAGGAACAATTAGAAATTCAATATGGCAAACCCTCCTTTCATATATGTTCAAAAGTTTGTTGCACAAGGTCTTGCAAGTCATGGTCTTGCCAATACCACCAACTCCATATAAATCGACCACTTTAACATTGTATTTTCTTAAAACCCCAATTTCTTCAATTTTCTCACTAATCATCTATTCAATCTACCCAAACAACAACCCAATCAATTCACATCCCTTTGCATTCAACAATCATATAGACATAATTTCATATTACAATGACAATCTAATTGAGCATAGAAAACAATTGTAAGATCCAAATTTATTACTTTACAAATATTGGATTTTTCTTGTACGTGGAAATTGTACCACTTTATATCCAAAGAAATTGACTTGCAAATACATGAAACAATCTATTCTTTATAAGCCACAGTCTCCTTCAAATGTGTATCATAATGAAAGCCATTGAAAGACTTCAACACATCCAAGAAATACTTCCAATCACTCACAATAATTTTATTCCTTGGATTAGCCTTGGCCAAATTCTCCCACTTTTAAACCATTTTTTTTTTGCATCATTGCATCCTCAAAATCACCCACTGATAGTCCATAAAATAGGAGTAATATCTTTGTTCCATTGGTGAAATTCTTTTACTCAAGGTGCAGATTATGAGCTTGAACGAAAGCACTCAATTCAATCATGGGCCACTTAGACATGAAATACTCATCTAACACAACCACAATCAACATTTCACATTGTTCCGCAGCTCAAACAATCAACTCCGGAAATCACTCACCCTTTGGTGAGCTCTCATGGTGTCTATCAAAGAAAGGATAGCGAAACTAATCCTCCAAAGCTTCACACGTGATCTACACACTCCTTTTGAGCTCTACTATGATTCAAAAATATCTTATGTTTGAGTTCCAAGATAGGATCATTTTCCATGACTTTACTAGACATGTACCATGAATAAAATCTATCAATACCAAATGAATTCAAGTAATTACAATAGTTACATTACTTCCAAGCAAGCAAGCAAACAAATTTTGTGACATGAATATCCAAAAAATGTCAATTTCTACAAACAAAAAGGACCAAAACTCCAAAAGAGCCATAAGCACTCAAAATAGCAACTATTGGATGCAAATTTCATTACCTCATTCATCTCAAGAGGAGTACATCACCTATGCAAGGTTTCACCCAAACAACTTTTCGATACATCTCAGTCCATTGTCTTTCACTTCATTGCAGACCTAAAACCCCGTTCGTCATTACATGTGTGTCAAAAAATTCAGCCACATAGACTAAAACAATAATCTTTAAATCCAAATTCTCCCAATGGAGCGCCTCAATTTTGAACCTCCACATACTCACATTACACCAACATATTAGTCAAAGTATCAAAAACTCTACAAACAGTGACTATTTGTCATCATCATCATCATCGTTTGCAAGTAAAATATAGGAGGTCTTCAACAAAATTACAACAATATGGAAAGATCATAAGGCAAGACACCTACAACTTGGGCCATGTAAGATAGTTGATCTTCTCTTCCGTAAAAAGTCTACTAAAACAACCTAACAAATCCACATCAAAATGAAGGCATAACTCGATTGTATTACAATCTCCACGGCTACTTTAAAATATGCCAATTTGATCAAATCTTGTAAAAGTCCTCTTGAATACAACCTTCAGATGTAAGTAGTCACCAAATCTATCAGAGTAGGCTTTGGTACACTTGCATTAAGGAGGCCACCCACGACAACATCTTGCTTGGTGAGAGCAAGATATCAACAATGTCACTCTTACCAATACTAAAGAAATGCTATCCCCTAACAACAATATGAAAATATTGAATACGATAGTGATGGTCATCACCATTTCTAGATGGGGAATTTTTTTTCTTTCTACTCTCACTTTGTAATTGAGATTGTTGAGTGTTTTTTACGCCTAACACCCCCACTGCATTGTCATGGATAGCAATGTTGGCAATCTCATAGAAGAGAAAGACACGTTTGTAAATACAATACTAGTGAACATTGATAAATTAAACCTGTCCTAAGTATCCCACAAATACTAAAGTGCCATAGGGGTGGCATCATAATTAGACCAAAGGGACATTAGACCCACCGCCAAAGTTTCTTCATCTGATCCTCAAAGCAGACATCCCCCATTGTTGTTATGTGCTTGGCTGACCCTTAGGACTTGTTTGTAAAAAAGTCTAGAGGGCAATGAAACATTGAGCTCTCTCAGTTCATCCAGTTCCCATGCTCCAAAATAATAGTTTAAGACCCATTTTTTTCTACCTAGTGCCATTCTAGACAAGCTAATCAAGCGGCGTCAAACTTAAACTTTATTAAAACAACAGCGATGTTTATTGAAAGCATCACTTCTTTTTATCAAATTCTTTCTTTGGCAACTAATTAATCAATGCAATTAGAGTTTGCATATATAAAAGAAAATATATACGTAAATAGAAGAAGACCACTAGCACATAATTATGTTAGACTTGAGAGAACAAGAGAGGATGCACTATCAATAGTATGATTGATACATATTATAATAAAATGCATTTTATATACATTCTTATACAAAAAGATTCTCTTTTGATATCTACTGTAGAGTCACAACTCTCTATATATTAATAGACACAACTTTCTATTTAACCAATATACTACTTTATACTGTATAATTTCAATATATCTAACACTCCTACTAGTATATTGGGTGAAGCTCGTTGTTTTGGATGAAGTTCAAAAGATATTCATCTCAAACGGCTTTCATTTTTCTAAATTAGGGTTTTTGTTTCGTTCTCCTTTTGCTTGTCGCATCGTTGCGCCGTAGTGCAACTTGTTCCTTGTGCGAGTTGGCTGAAAGAGAAATGAGTGGCTGCTATGAGTTGCTTCTAAAAGTGAGTGAAGTTGTGGAGCTGGAAGAGGCAGAGAGGTTGGAGCTAGGTCCCGCCGGAGCAACAAAGGAGCTGCAACTAAGGGGGGCGGAAAGGTTGGAACTGGATCAACAAAAGAGCTAGAGCCGGAGCAACAAAGGACCCCATCCTACGGAGTGCTAGCTTGCATGCAAAGCCTTATTCAACAATTGAGTGCCAAATTAGGAGCCTTCTCCAACAACTAGAGGCCGAAGCACGAGAGCAATGGAGCGTTGGATCGGTAGCAGTGACTTGATGATGATCTTTCTCCGAACTGGAGGTAAGTTTTTTTCCCTTTTTATCTCACAGTTTTGCATCTGATGGTTTGGCAAGTGAGTGAGAGAGTTGAATAAGTGAAGAAATAAGAGAGTTGATTTGAAAAATAATGTGAATAGGTTGTTGTAACATAGGAGCAAACTTGCAGTGCCGTGATTTTCTTCTTTGGTAGCTGTGATTGCGGAAAACTGGTTGACAAAAAAGTTGATCTTGTGAGGCTGCCGAGTTGAAGTCAAGTTGCTTAAGGTTTGATTTATTATCTCCCATTTTACTTGAATCCTTTTGTAACGGATTGGTTGCTTTACATGTTGAGTTAGGGTTTGTGTATTCATGTTTTCAATTTGTGATTGTGGAATAGAGTACTCAATTCTTCTATTACATGGAAGAACAAAATTTTGTCAAGATTGAACAATGGAAGCAACAACAACTTTGTGGCTACTATAAGAGGTATTCTTATTCTGACTTGTTTTTTGCTTTCGCTAGTTTATTTTGTGCTGATTTATTATTGACTTGTTATTGCAATCTTTACATGGTTGAATTATCCTTGGGCTTTATATTGTCTTGTTGTATCTTGAGAGTTCTTTGACACATTGTATTCTTGTGAAAGGTAATAGAATTAATTTCTCCCACGCAAAGAGGTCTCAAGCTGTGGAAGACTCCCACGTAAAAAAAATGGCGGATAAGGGGTGTAAACCATAAGAGCTTGGTTGGATTTGCAAGTTGGAGGTGAAGAAATGGAGCACATTCTAAGCTTGTACCATACAGTAAAGATGCTTATTACGTGGTAATAACTTGGTAAGTATTTCAACAGTCATTTCAGCTGTAGAAATAAACTTCAATTTAATCTCTTTGGCGAGAATTTTCTCATGAGTAAAGTGATATTGAGTATCTATATGTTTGGAATGTGAATGGTATTTAGGATTGTCTGTTAAAGTTATAGCACTTTGACTATTACAATAGATAGTTGTTGGATGAAGTTGTGTAAATCCAAATTCTTGGAGTAGTTTCCTCAATTAGATGGCTTTAGCAATAGCTTTTGCTAATGCCATATACTTTGACTCTATAGATGAAAGGGCGACGGACTATTGCTTCTTGTTGCCCTAAGATATAACTTCACTGGCGAGAATGAAACAATAGCTTGAGGTTGAGCAATGAATATCCTTGCAGCCAGTCCAATCTGCATCAGAGTAGCCGTGAAGAAAATGGCTTTGTGAAGATTTTATATAGCGGATTCTATAAGGTAAAGTGCCTTTGATATACCTTAATGTATGTTTAAGTGTTTGAACATGTAATTCAACTAGATTAGAAAGATATTGTGCCAAATTACTATTAGTATAAGCACAATCAAGTCTTGCGTTAACTATGGCATGCATAAGGCTGCCAACAATTTATGAATATAGATGTTGGTCTTCTTGGGATAATTAGGAGTCTTTCTTACTTAAACAAAGTACAAATTGCATAGGTGTACTTAAAGGGTTACAATTGAACATATTGTATTCTTGAAGTTAGAAGTAAGATATTTTTGTTGATAAAGAATTGTCTAGCCTTCAACTCTATTTTTTATAATAACATTACCAAGATTATAATGCAAATCACCTTTGTCTGACATATCAAATTCTAGCTAAAATATATTTTTAATGTATTGTATTAGGGTCAGCTGGTTACTAACTAATATATCATCATCCACATAAACAATAAGTATTATAAAACTTTGGTTAGCTTCTTTTTTTATAAAAATACTGGCATCTGATTTTAATCTTTGGAAATTATGGAGTAAGAGATAGTTATCCAAAAGTTAATATCCAGCACATGAAGACTACTTAAGTTCATATAATGATTTACCTAATTTACAAACTAGGTTGGAATTTGAAAGAATTGATAAACCTTCAAGTATAAATATATAAATGTCTTCTTCAAATAATCCATTTTAAAAAGCAATTTTAACATCTAATTAATGAAGTTCAAAATTATATTGAGTGGCAAGGGTTAGCAATACTTTAATAGAATTAAATTTAACTACAGATAAAAAAAATGTCTCTATATAGTCAATATCTTGAATTTGTATAAAACCACAGACCACTAAACGTGCCTTGTATTTGTCTAAAGTTCCATCAGCCTTAGTCTTAATTTTATAAATCTAGTTAGAGCTAATTGGTTTGTTTTTTGGTGATAACGGTGTAAGTATCTGTGAGTGTTTTAATCTCCCCCCTTCAGAGGTAAAACGTGCACACGGATTCTAGCGGCATGAAAAGTAAATTCTAGGGGATGAAATTAAACGTAGTGTTCTTTGGCCTTCCAAGCAATGGACACTTTGTTATGTTGATTTTACCTAATTTAAATGCTTCAAAACACACTAATAATTAAGAAATAAAGGTTGTTAAGGGTTAATTAAATGCGATTAAACTTCTAGCTAAATTAAAATTCTACCTAATCTAAATCAAAGAATACAATTTGCCCTTTCAGAAATGGTAAAGCAAGTTGGATTCTGATATTCCTAGCAAAAGTTATGCGTGGATGAAATTTGGCCCTAATTCTATCCTAAAAACTTCATCCGTCAACTAAAAATAGCGAAATAATGTGAAATAAATCTAAATTTCAGGGTTAAAAGGTTGATTATGTTAACTAATGGAATTTTGAGAAAAAACCTAATTTTAACCTATTTTCGGAATTTTCATCCAAATTTAGGTCAAATCTTCATCCACACCTTTATCCTTTCAAATTAAAGTAATTTAAAAAGTAAAAGGTGGATTTGGAATCTTAAAAAGATTCTCTAAAAGATTATGGTTTCCAAAGATTCCTTAGTTGTTCCTTGAGAATATTTCTAATTATTAATTTTGTTAGTTTTAGTTTTCTAATCTAATTTTTAAAGAATGAAAGCAAAAGGAAAGACAAAAGACAAGTTTTGAAATTTATACCTCAGTATCGAGAATGTCGATCGTCCCATCATCGCAAAACACCATCATAATTGTCTCCTCGAAATTCTCCATTGTCCTTCATGAATTTGGAAGAAATCTTAGTATTATTGTTTCTAAACCTATCTAAAAAGTCCAAGTTTGTAAGTTTTGGCAATTTAAAACTAATCATTTGATTGTAGGAGATTAAATTAAATGATAAATTTAATTCAATTTCCCAAGTTTCAATGAATAGTAGTTTTATTCGATTGCCAATTGTTTAATAGTTATTTTGTTAAATATTCCAAGATATTAGTTGGTGTTTGTTTGTATCTATTTGGCTTATTAGGCCTAATAAAACAAAACCCAAACAACAAAACAACAACTAATTTGTCTTTGGAATCCTAATTAATAACTAAAATCAACCGAATGAATAGTAATCTAATAAAATAAGCTAAATAATCAAAACAAATCTATCGATGAATAGTAAAAGGAATTTTGCAATCCAAACAATCCAACGTCAATAGTAAGATGCTAACGAAAAGAATAGAATAATCACAACAATCCAAAATTCAATAGTAAGATACTAACAAAAAGAATAGAATAATCAAAACAATCCAAATTTCAATAGTAAGATACTAACGAAAAGAATAGAAGAATCAAAACAATCCGAATTTCAATAGTAAGATACTAACCTTAACTCCTTTTATTCTTCGTCCTTCCTTGTTAACCTTCTTATGATCTCACTTTCCTTTACTTCTTATAATGTTGTTGTTGTTGAATTCTTGGCGATGGTGTTTTGAGAGATCTAAGAACCGAGGCGAATGTTAATTCAAAATCCTTAGTGTTCAAATTTTCCAAAATTTGCAAAAAAGTTGGTAATGTGGCAACAACCGCCTATGTCTTGGGATTTAGTTTTGAGGTTAAGCCACCAAATAGCTTTTGAATCATGAGTTCATAACAATTCTTACTAAAAATTTTGGAAAAAATCCAGAATTGTGCTGGACTGTATTTCCAAACCACTACTGGCCTGACTCTGAAATTTCGTTACCACAGGAGGTCGTCTCCTTCCGTTTTCTCCTCCTTGCTGTCAGTTTTTAGCCCCTGTCTGGTCCCGTCAGGTCGGGATCTCGGGCAGGGTCGTTGGGGTCTCGTCCCGTCTCCCTTGCTGTCGTGTCGTCCCTGTCCGCCATCAGGTCGTCAGGTCGGGGTCTCGGCAGGGTCGTTGGGGTCTCGTCCCGTCCTGCTGCTAGTCGGAGCGTTCCCAGTCTTTGGCCCCCAGCGTTCCCTTGCTCTCGTCTCCACAGGCCCTTACTGATCCTTACTGAAATTGAAATTTCGACACCCTTAATCAAACTGAAATTGACTTTTAAAGAACAAAAATCAATCTCTTCCTTTAAAAAAACAAAAACAACACTAGAATATAATCAAGAATTGTTAATTGTAAAACACAAAACAAGGATAAGCTTAATTTTTGTGAACAATATCTAAAACTTAAATGAATGATAATCAAAATAACCAACTTGGGAGTAACATAAACAATAAATGGCAAATTGGAAGCAAAATACCTCCACCACGTGTCCAAAACAAAGGGGAAATGAAACAACAAACTTTGAACTTTAAATAAGGTTCAAAAGAACCTTATTTTGTGATTCCAAATTAAAGCTTCGCCGTACGAGGTAAATTTCAAGTTTCCAATGGCAAATTTTGACTTTAAGGGTCAAAGCTTCGCCGTACGGGGCCAACCCCAAGACAAACGGAGCGATTCAAGTAAATCTTAAGTTTCAAGTACCCGTTTCCAGGTTTCAAAAAGTCAAAGCTTCACCGTGCGGGGCAACCCCAGGACAAACGGAGCTTCTTGAGCCAATTTAAGTACACATGACAGTGTTTAACCGAACATTAGAAACGAATCTTCCGAAATTTCAAGTCAAAGTCAATCAATTAACTGCTAAAGGAGGTACACATGAAAGTGTTTAACCGAACATTAGCAATTAAACCTCAAATTCCGTTATACAACGAACTTTGAGTAGGAAATTAGTCTAAAATACTTTTGGCAAGGTCAAGCCTCGCCGCTTTAAGTATTTTAGTACCAAATGCGTTCACGCGTTACAATGGTTAGTATTCAAGTAAATTAGGCAAAGACTCAAGTTTTGGGGTTTTCGACCTCTAAATTCAATAGGAAAGCAATATGTTTTGAAGGGACCCTCTAGCCCTTCAAAACACAAGAGAATTAGTGAAGAGTACAAAGAATTAGAAGGAATTAGCCAATTTTTGGCTTAAAAGTGCTCCAACAACGTGTTGGTAGCACAACAGAGCAATAATAAGGAAATGGAAATAAAGTTTGGTCTAACGACGTGTCAGTACCAAGAAAATGAGAGTGAGGGTATAAGAATGAGGGTACCGACAACCTCGAGGGGAGGCCTTTTATACTCGAGCCAAGCCCTCCCCGGTAAGTTGTCGGTTAAAAAACGTTTAACTAACTACCTAACTAAATTCTAAACTACTATGAGATATTTTGCATTTAATCTTTGTTTAATAGGAAGGAAGGTCCTCAAGCAAGTTCCTTGAAGGCTTTAATTAGCCTTGAAATCTTGCCTAAATCAAATCCTTGATTGTCCCCAAAGATTTTATGAAAATAACCCTAATTAACCTAGATATTTTGCAATTTAATCCTAGGTCAATTCCAAATATTCTTAGTTTAATCTAAATTGGCTTTTAAAGGAAAGATTTGACATCTTAGCTAAATCCAATCTTCGATTTTCACCAAGATATTTTGTTAATTAACCTCGAATTACTACAAATTACTCTAAAAAAGTCAAACTAAGAGCTGACCCTATCTATCTTTTAGGGAAAAACTCCAATTTGAAAACTGATTGCGCCATCGCGTTTAGAAGACCCCAATTAGTCTATGGGACTCCCTACCCCCTTCTTCCAGGCTGTAAATATTCGTTAAAACCACTAACGGTAATTCTAAAGAAAAGTCAAAATCCCAACTAATGGAATTTGAGTTTTCCAAGAAAACTAACTAGCTAGGGTTGCTTGGAAGGTTCGTGGTAGTAAGAAAACATTCCTTGTTTGCGACATTCGGACACCGCTAGCTCCTGGCTCGCCGGTCAACTCGCCGTCGTGTTGTAAATTCTTGTTAAATTTGATGTCGATGCTGATTCGGGTACTTCTGACTATCAGAAAGTCTTCAAACTTGACAGGTCGCTCATTTAATACATAAAACTCTAATCTAATTTTTAGTGAGATTTTACCGCACTCTGGGTAATTTCTAAACCATCAGTTTCAAAGGCGGTTGACTTTCCATGGAGTCATCGTGGAGTTTTGTAAAATCCCGAAACTTTTTGGGCAATCTTTTGGGAAGTGTCCAAAGGCCAAGGGCAAAACCAAACCTCCAATAAGGATGCTAATTTTAGCAATTCCTTAATAATTTCCGCCCGGGGGGGAAATTATTCTGGTACCGGGGTTGTTGTGGATGATTAGCTCCGCTGTTGATCTCTTGGCATGCTTTTACCCTAAAAGCACCTTTCTGTAAGCTCCAATCACCTCGCCTTTCTTCTACTTTGCATTCTGATTCATATTCTTCAACATTTATAGGTCTTCATGTAACTAATCCATATTCTACATGAATTGGATCAAGATACTTCTAAACCTTGATATAGACTCTTGCACTTTAGCCAGGATGTCACATGTATTCACATGTCAAGTGTTACATGGACAAGACACTAGAACTGGCTAACTCTCACTTCATCACATCTCTCTAATACATTAATACGGACTCTAAGACACTGAACTTAAGACGTAAACATAGAAAAGCATGTGTATTTTGTGCTTTCCATGAATTAGAAAGGTTCCTCACTAATCTGGTAGGGACTTCTACCAAACTCCTCTCAACTACTAATTCATGCTATTTTGCGTGAATTAACACTAAAAACTAACAGTAAATTGCGAAAAATAAATCCAGAGCTTCAAGTGCTAACTTGAGGGCTCACAGTATCCAAGTTTGATTTTTTTTCTAAAGAATCAAATTCATCTTGAATGGTCTTTTGCCAATGGTGAAAATCTGACCTTGATAAAGCTTCTTTCATAGTTTTTGGAGGATCCAAAGAAAGTTGAACAATGTTTGCTTGATGTGTCTTTTGGATTAGATTTCTTTGTGGGTGCTTTGTTGGCTATAGATTCAAGTAACCTTCTTGTGGGTTTAATTTACCTTGTAGGTTTTGCCAAAGAACTTGGAGGGGCATTGTCGGGTAGAGAAGATGATGCTTTGGAAATACGTAGAGTATCTGGTTGCAATAAGAAATTATTTGCTTTGAAGTTGAGCCAAATCTTCTAATCTTCTAACAGCTTCCCGTTGGCCTATTTTGTAATGATTCTAAATGGATTCAAAGGTCAAGGTAGGAGATAAGAAACCACAGGCTTTGAACAGGTAGAACATGACGGCCAGACCACGAGCTAAACCACCCAAAAGATTGGCTCCTAAACTTCAAACCCACAGTGACCAGCAATCGTGCCTCACTAGTGGGAACGAAATAAAAAACAACCATGTGGGTGATCATCCCACTTCGTTGCCACAAATACAAAATAGGGCTATTGTTGGATATCCACATAACTCGCAACAATATTTACAATGCAGAAATGAAAACAACAAGCCTCCAGCCAGCTTAGAATAACAATAGAAAGACAATGAGCCTCCAAAATTGGCTAAAAATAACAAGCTACAAGCCACAACACACGAGTCTTCATTTTTTAAGTCTTCAAGTCTTCAAATCTTCAAAAGAAACATAAATCTACCACTATAAGAAAACGGACTTTTTCGAAATGTCAAAAAACACACGAGAATGCGCTATGTATGATGCAAAAATAATGAGTGTTGACATCTCCTAAAATCCGTTCGATTAGACGGGATAAAAACATGTGAAAATTTGGAAGAATGCATCACTTTTGTACTCGTTTTTGCAAAAACGTGGGTGACAACAAAGTCTATTGAGGTCCTCAAAAGTCGATACGTGGAGGGCACCTGAGTGCCACGGAGGCGCCACTCGGACGGGCACTGCCACGTAATTTTATTTTTTAACTTGACCGCGTCTGACGTGGTGGGCAGAGAATCTGACGTTTTTCATCCAACATATTTTTTCATCCATCTTGTTCTTTTCATCCAATCCATTTTTTCAAAAAATAATTAGTTAATATAAATTAAAAAATCAAAGTAAACAACAAAAAAAATGTAGAATTCACCAAAAAATAAAAAAACTTACCATTTACCATCATTTTATTTTGATGGAAAAATTACATAAAAATGAACATTTTAAGGGTCATATTTATACCCATTCTTTGTCCATGGTGCGACAAACAATATGGGATAAATAGCCTACGTTGTTTGAGACATCCAGCTCAACCTCGGGGAGGTCACTTAGAGTGTCCATTTGAAACCACGTGCGATCAAAACTTTGGACCCCCTATTTACTTTTTGAATTTTAAATAAAACAAAATTAAAAAAATATGAATAGATTTTCCTACTTTGAAAGTTTATGTTTTGAATTATTGATGTTTTTATTTGTTAATGATAATTAGTTACAAATTTTTGAAGTAAAAAGATACACTGTAGAACTGAAAAATAACTTTCACACCCCTATATTATATAAGAAAAAATTGTCTAAAAAATAAACAAAAAATTCTGAAAAATAACTCTCTATTGAAAGTTCATTTTGAGTTGAATATTGATTCAATGGTCATCTAAATGTGTTCTCTATAATTATTTGAGTTGAAAAACATGCCATTTTAGCCCATTTTCAACCTCTTCTAGAAATCATTTCATATTTTATTTGAGTTGGAAAATTTGGCAATAGAAATCTATAGTCATTATTAAACAATGCTCAAAATTTTAGGTTGAAATTATAGTTTATTAGAAACCACTTGTTCGCACGTGGTTTGTTGTAGTAGAGCTAAGTGACCTCCCCGAGAGCTCAACATCCAATATATTGTTTCAGACGTCCAACCCGACGTCCATCCATCCATCATTTCTTTTTTTTCCAAAATATACCACGTGGCTGCCCTTTGCTAAAAAATTTGTCCATTATGAGACAAACGATATGGAATAATTAGCCTACATTGTTTGAGACATCCAGCTCAACGTCCATCCATCCATCCATTTATTTTTTTCCAAAATATGCCACGTGGCTGCCCTTCTATAAATCTACTTGCTGACGTGGCAGTTTATGTTGTATGCGACGTTTTATAAAAACATGGCTATGTCGCAATTGACATTGTCACAAACATAGCCGTCCACAGTGACATGGTCACATTTTTTACAAACACGTATATGTTTTTTGGAACATCTGATGTTTGAAAAAACACGACGCGTTTGTTGCTAAACGCCACCAAAAACGTGCTTTTCTTATAGTGTACATTCATCCTATCTATATTCTTCTCAAAATAAGAAGGCAACAAACCTTCCTTAACTTCACTACTTATAACTTTTTCAACTTTTTATCAAACTAAGAGTTTAATAGCTTTTCAAGAAGCTAATAAACTCTTCTATCTTCACTAAATTTTTTACTTGCAAGTAGATCTTCAAACAAAATCTATAGCCTTACAAAGATTCGGATTTCAAACAACAAGGGCAACAAACCCTCTACTATTCAAAAATCTATATTTTTCTCTATAGAACTTCAATTGCTTTGAGTGATGAGTCTTTAGAAAGCTAAAAATATTTCTCCAAAATTTCAAAGAGATAAGCAAAAAACACAAATTTTAGTAGCTACTTAAATCTTTGCTCCTCTTTGTCGGGTGACAACAGACTTTCTTCTACTCACATGCTTATAACTTCTTCTCTCTAACTCCAAATCATATAAGAAATGTTTCTTTAAAATTGCAATGAGAATATGAACAAACTTTCAAATTTTCATTTCAAAATAGCTTATAAATCAAAAGTTATGACCGCTTGAATCTTCGACCTTCCAAAATCTAGCACATACATCCCATATATACACTACTCAGTACTCACCAATCTCAACTAAAAGGAGGGGAGGGAATGCCTATCCAAGCCTCTAGACCCCTAATATAGGTGGAATCAGCCCATGCACACATCACATGGGCCTCCAAACACCTATTGGCCCAAGAAAAATACTAAAAGATAAGTTTCTATTCATCTTTTAAAGCCAAAGAATTTCTAAGGTCCAAATTAGGAGGTAAACTACTTTTATTTCCCTAACTTTCAATTCTTAACATACAAATAGAGTATAAAAAAATCTAATTAGCTATAAAACTTTAACCAAAATCAAATGGAGGTAAAAAATAAAGTAAAAGAAAAATGTTATTCCATTTGCAAGAACTTGAGGATGTGCCTAACAGTGTTTGCAGCGTAATCTACATGTTCGGCCTTTGTGAAAGGATTCATTTGACCAATGCTAGTAGCCAGGACTTCTCTTGATTGGCCTTACCATACAGTAATATTGGTTGTTGTTCAAGTCCTCATAATTTCTTTTAAATGCCACTTTTGGAATGCCCAGTTTAACACACCCAGCTTGGAGTAGAATCACTAAAGCACGAACATCTCTTTGGAAATTATCATGCCATTGTTGCTCCACACAAGGTTTCTTCAACAAACGAGAAGATCCAACCTCATCTTACAAATAGATTGGCATTGGTATAGAAACTGTCGACTGAGATGGTTGAATTGGCAACTGTGACAAGGAAAACTCTAGTTCAGCCTTTGGTTGAGACTCTGGATCTTACGACTCCATAAAATTTCTCCAATTCAACATTCTCGGGTCAAATTCCAAATCCACACATAGATTCTAAATAAACTTAAAAGAATACTTCAAATTGGTAAAACATGTCTAGAACTTTCATCTTTTCAACAACTCCATTAGCAACAAGTGTCAATTTGAAGCCATTGGAAGCGTCACTAGTAAGTTTTGACCTTCAAATTATAGAATCTCTTTAAAACACAAATTAGCACACATCTTATACAATGTACATATCTACATCACGACAACGTTACTAATGATAAATAGCTAGCATCGAAATGATAGACTAAGTGAACACAATTTAAGTCCCCAAAGCACCTTAGCAGCAAAACACAAATTAAACAAGCACCTACACGAGTACTACTAGAACGGATGAAGTGTGAGTGTGAGGATTGTTTTTTTCTTATTCTATAGGTGGAGGTTTTGGTTTCTTCATGGAATGTTTGTCGATTATGCACTCACCTTCTGGATTGGACGTACAGATTGGATACGTCATTACAAAATTTGAGAGAAAATAATTCTCCATTGAAATTATTGATGTGTTCTAGTTCTTTCTCAAAAGTGTGGAAACGGCCTCATACCCTTGCACAATGAATTTTTTGGATCCAAGTAGAATATATACCTCTCCTGAAAGTTTTGCCTCAAATGCGCATATGAGTGGTAGACTATATTGATTATTTTGTCAATTTGTCTTCATAGAAGACCCTGAGTTAGTGAGTTTTATATTATTCCACGTGTACTAGAAATTTAATCTTTGTGAGAGTAGTGTCTTGAAGAAGATCGAGGGGTTCTCTTAAGTTAAATTTCATTCATGAATTGATTAAATAAGATGAGTGCCTTTAGACCACCACTTCTACCTATTGTACATACTTACTATTATTAGATTAATTATACTTTTATATTTTTTTTGGTAAAGAAAAGGAGATTGCAACGCACCAAAGAACTTGACATTTGGGTACCACATGCAAAAGTTAGGAAGGGTCACATTTTTTTTGTTAGATATTCTAAAATCGTTCTTTCAATATTGAGTTTAGAAACTTTTGGATAAATTATACAACAGTTAGGAAGGGTCAACGTTTTTTTGGTAGACTTTCTAAAATCCTTTTCATCAATATTAAGTTTGAAGACTTTTGGATACCATATGCAAAAGTTAGAAAGGGTTAGTTTTTTTTGTTAGATGTTTTAAAATTGTTTCTTGAATAATGATTTTGGATAATTTGGATACCATATGCAAAAAGTTAGGAAGGATCAAAGTTGTTTTGGTAGGTGTTGTACAATTATTTTTTTGATTAATTAATTTAAAAAAAAATTCAAAATAGATGGAAATCTGTTGTTATTCGACTTTCAAATAGAACAAGAACAACAACCCAAAGACTAAGTTACTGCAATTCCAAAGCTTATACTCTATTCCATTGTTGAAGTACTGCCCTTTTGCTCTTTCTTCAGTCTGGAGTGAATTGACCCTTCTGCCTTTGGTCCCTAGGAAAATTGTTGGAATTTCTAATTTTCCAATCATAATAAAATTTGCAAATTTTGAATTCATATTTGCAATTAAAGTCCCCAAATTATCTAAAGGGGTCTGTAAAAAATAGTTTTTTTATTCTATAAAATAGGGATCTTTTTTTTATAAGCAACCGTGGATGCACTTTGACAAGCCAAGTGAAAGGGCCGTATATTGTGTATTGTATGTTGTTTTTTCTTACTTTGTATAATGAAAATTTAGTTTTCTTTCTATACAAGCCCATGTTTTTACCTCATTGCTCTATGTTTCATTTGTCTTCTCCAAATTATTTGTTGAATCTAAAGCCAAGACTTCATTTTTAAGGTCATTTCATTCTCTTGCAGGGATGGAAGAGGAATTACAACCCAGACTCGGTTTGCTAGTCTAGAAGGCAAATATGACGGAATCACAACATCCATCCTATTACGAATTTTGATTAGCTCAAAGTATCAATGGAAGCTTAAAGACATGGTTGATTACAACTGTGGCACATCAATTTGGATTCTCCACTCGAACAATCAGTAGTATCTGGGCAAGGGGTCAAGCATCCACATTAAATGGTAACAACTTTGTTGATGTTTCATCTTGTATTCAAGGAAATTCAAGACGAAAGAAGGACATTGATATAGCAATTGTTAAAGATATTCTGTTCAGGCAACGAAAAAACATTCAATCTTTGGCATGTGCCATAAATGTTTCTAAGTCAATGCTATATCAACACATCAAGGAAGGAAAGTTGTACCTTCATTCTGACGCATTAAAACCATTCCTCACTAAAGCAAATAAAAAATCTTGGCTTTAGTACACGTTATCAATGATCGAACCATCATCTCTAAACACAGAGTCCCCAACATTTAGGGGATTATTTGATTGTGTTCATATAGTTGAGAAATGGTTCTATCTCACTGAGGAAAGTGATAGCTTTTATCTAGTGCCTGATGAAGAGGAGCCTCAACAAACTGGTAAAAGTAAACATATTATTTTGAAGGTGATGTTCCTTGTTGCCATTGCTTGCCCCCACTTTGATTACTTGAGGAATAAATTTTTTGACGGCAAGATTGGGATATATCTTCTTGTATATCAAGAACCTGCCAAGCAATTAAGCAGGAACCGCTTGGCCGGTACAATGGAGACAAAGCCAATTGCAACAATCACAAAGGAGGTCACAAAAAAAATTGGATAAATAAAGTGTTTCCAGACATTAGATTGGTTTGGCCACGAAACTCAAAGTCGGGACCAATTGAAGTCTTTGTTCAACAAGATAATGCAAAACCGCACCCAAGTTCAGATGACCTAATTCTGATCGAAGAGGGCAATAAGTATGGACTAAAGATCTGCTTGGTGTGCCAACCACCAAATAGTCCAGATACAAATGTATTGGACCTTGGATTTTTTCAGGCCATTCAATTACTACAGCATCAAAAGGCACCTAGTATGATTGACGAGCTGGTCACTACAGTAGTTATCTCATTAATGAGTTGGACAAAGACAAACTGAACAACGTCTTTCTTTCTCTTCAAAATTGCCTTGTCAGTATAATGAAAGTTAATGGGGCAACAACTATAAGCTCCCTCACATGGGCAAAGCAAGATTAACAAGACTAAGTAGTCTTCATGTAAATCTAGAATGTCCACTCAACAAACTACAAGGCGCTCATGACACTATTCATGACATGTAGATCATCGGAGAGCAAAAATTATGGCATAATGAGTTACTAGTGTGGTGGGTAGAAAATGGAAACCACAAAAATTTGAATTAATTTCTATTTACTTAAAGCTTGTAACTTTATCTATATGAAAAAATTTGTTTCATTCAAAATAGATTAGTAGTGTTGATTTTGTCATTTTGTGGACATCTTTTTTTCCAAACAAGCAAAATATTTTTAAAATAAAAAAATTGTAGAATGAGTTTTTGAATCCACTATTTATAATTGAAAATAATTTATAAGATTAAAATCTTTTGCTAAATAATCTTACCAATGGAAAGTGTGTTTCAATTGTATATTAGATCTACTAATAGTGAAAATTTTCCTTCTATCTTGAATCTCAAAATATAAAATGAAGAAGAATAAGAACTACTTCCAGAATATAGCTAGGAATAATGAAATTTTGTTAGGTTAGTTTTTTGGTCAAAACCCTACATATTTTTTGAAATATTCATCCAATTTTGTCTCTTATTTTTTCATCCTTTTTTCATCCAAGACATACTCTAAAAATGTTTAAAAATTGTCTTAGTTACAAATTAGACTATAGAATCAAAATCACACTAATGTTAGAAAGTGTGGAGTAAACATGAAAAATAATTAATTGAAAATAATGCAAGATTTTTGCATTTAAAGTAGAAATAAATAAATTTATGGGCCTTACTTCACAAGATTTTTGGACTTCTAATTTTTAAACTATAAAATTCTGTTTTTTATTCTTTTGTTTTGAAGAATTCAATTTAGAATCTTAAAAAATAAATTATCATTATTTGAATTCTCACTCATTAAAAAATTGACAAGTAGAAGTAGATTCAAGATAGAAGGAATCTTCAAAATATAAGATGAAGAAGAATAGAAACCTAGGAAGGATGATGAGGACCCAAATTGTCCAATAGATAACTTCTTTGTTCAATGTAGAAACAATTAATGCGCGTAGTGGTTCAATGGTTGGAGCATTTTTATGACTACATTGGTCATACACTAGTAGAAAAACCGTGTCTAAATTAACAAAAATGTAACCAAAAATTGTTGATTCTCTGTGTTAATTGAGACATATTAATTTGGACAAACTTGTACATGAAACTGTTGATTTCTTTGTCATACTGAACACATACATGTTTATTTTTAACATGTAAGTGTCATGTATGCTGTTTTTGATTACACAGTGTTGTTGATTTTTAGCAAAAATATGTTGATGTACATGTTGTTTTGCATCTGTTGCACGTTGATAATTAATTAATGAAATCATGCAGTACAATTCATGTAGCTGTAGCAAATGACTAACATACTTCTCTAATACTGGAAGTACAGCCGTAATCAAGTGCTGAAATGCTATTTCTTCATAGCTCTTGCAATTGTTTCCACTGATGAAATTAGACTTCCATTTTGTACACATGCAGAGTGCACATGCTTTTGCATTTATTGTTTGCACTACTGTCCATCTCTAAAGTCCGTGTGTCACTGCTAATATGACCATTACAAGTTGCCATATATGCATATTACACACTGACGACCTGTACGTGCTACTACTGCTGAATTGCTAGGTACTTCTGTAATGGCTGCATACTCTCTACCTGATGGAGACGCAGCAAACAAATGGCTGCATACTCTCCATAGTCTAGTAGCAGGTCATGGTTGCATACTCTCTATAGTACAGTAGAGGTGACATTGACTTCTTCAGAATTGAACTCGAGAAATTGAAGACATTCCATGCATTGTTGGAAATAAACAAATTTCGTAAAACAAGGAAGCCATATCTCCAAAACATCATGGTTGATGTAGTTGTCGAAGTTCTTGTACACAGTAAGGTCTCCACCGCAGTCTCCCTGGTTTTCATGACATCATGCTAACTTAGAAAAAGAATGAGTAGGACTACAAATGACTGCATTCAAATTTCACACAAGTGCTTTCAATGCAATGGAGGTATAGTCCTTTCCACTTCAACACTTGCCTAATAAGTCAAATGCAATGCATGTTGCATTCAAACATGCCACGAAATTTGACGTTCTGCCTGACAATTTCTTCAAATAGGTTACGTTTTCAGTGCACAACATTGGTTCAACTTTGCTTTCATGGAGTCCGTCTCCATGCAATTCCGTTGCTTCTTCAATCACGTCGGAGTTTCATCTGCCATGTTTGTAAAAAAATCAGAGTTGTTACTACTGCATGCATCTTCATTCAAAATCAAAATCACGAGAACTGCAAAACCAAAAGACAATGCCAAAAGGGACTTCACCCTATTCCAAATGCCACCCTTCGTTTCATCTAACAAGAATTCTAAATGTGCTCTCTCCTAACTTTAGCATCAATCCAAAAAAATATTCCTCACTTCATTTCCTTTTTTGTCAACAGTATCACCATGAAACACTTCAGCCGTGCATTAGTCAAATACTTTGATCATGTAAAAACATATTCCATTCCCACTGCAACACACCGTCTGCAATTCTATTCACGTACCTTGTCCGCTTTATCATTGGTTATTTCTTCAGTGCTTCGAACTTGTGTTTTCCTCTACCTTCAAAACGCACCTACCATCAAGAACAACTTAAAAGGTTAGGACAACGAAACACGCATTCAGTATTCCACGACATGCTTTTGCAAAGACAGGATTGATGAAGAAAAACATCCTCTACCACACGGACCTCCATCACTTTCCCGTGTCATCCTCTCCTACACATGAGGAGCCAACATGAATTCAAAACCTGCCCATGCCTCATGGTTTTCATACTCAAAAAATTTCCAATTTCAAGAAAAGGCTCATGTGAAGCGTAAACCTACATCGAAAAAAATAAGGGATCTCCCACGGAACACTACATTTCTGTAGGCTGTTTTACCTTTACAGTGAATACAGAAATACAAAGAACGGCTTTAGTTTCTTATAAAATAGACATCTCCCGTACAAACTCATATGTATCACACAGACTGACGGCGAACAAATCCAACCACAACAACTCCATGGACTACGTGCACCCTCAAACCACTACTAATCACTAATTGCAGCCTTCCGAACAAATTTTTTTTTTTTTTTGCCTTCTTACAAAGACCGTTACCAGCTGAAGCACCTGTGCAATACGGTCATCACCACATCTTCACCTGAACCGTGGAACATAAAAAATCAAACTGGCATGATCATTACTTCTATCACAAGAAATATCTATTACGAACTCTAAAATTATTATAAACCAGATACCTCACACAATTCTAGGGACCCAGAACATGTACTTCAGCTTACCACAGTCAACAAATTCTCTATATATACAAATTATCTACATAGGTATTTTAATATATATCTGTATGTATATGTCTTATTCACAGTAAAAATTTGAACTCTTCTTCCAGAACACAAAATTGACGTTCGCGAAAGGCACATTGAAGTAAATTACATTCACATCAGTTACATATGTACCATCAAATTAGAGGACTGCATAAAATTTCCTAGGTCGGTAGGCAGTCCAAACATTGAAAACTCATTCCTCTTCTTGGAACTGAAGTGCAAAACGTTGACGGCGCCATTGGCTGTCGCTGCTGAAATAGTGCAAGACGACGCAGCACTCTCCACTGCGTACATTATGTTGCCAAATACACTCTAAAGACGACCTACACAATCAGAGCCCACTTCACACATAATTAAAAAAATTACAAACAAAGAATACCGTTTCCACCAATTAAAGCTACACCACCAAAACTGTGCACTGCGTTTGTTCTTGCCCACCGTTGTCTCCCCTCACAGAAACAAAAAAAGACATCCTCTGCTGCAATCTGTCATGACTGGACTACCAAATGGTACTCACTCATTATCCAATTTCTTTTGAAATCCTCATCCTATCTTGCAGCCGCAAAATGTGACTTAAATTAAAAAATCACAACATCTAAACTTTTGAGGTTCACCCTACTTCCAAAGAAATGACAACAAGTCCAAAATAAAATTCAACGCAACATTGCAGACAGTGAATAAAGAAGGACTCCAGAAATCACAATCACACCACATTTACACATCCAAAGCAACTGCAATAATATGCGCAAGTGACGCTCACTTTGAAAGGTAGGTTCGGGATGACAGTTCCTGCACTGCACACACTTTGCATTGTCAGTATCATCATTTCTCTTCAGTGATTGCTTCATTGACGATTGCCTCACACAGGCCTGCAAATTCTACATCTGAAAAATATTCGACAATTTCAAACATGACATGCACATCACTGATCTAGCCTTCCCTTCCTCCATATTCTGTGTGTCTACTAAGCAAAACAACAAACTGACACAGTGCTGTAAAAAAGGGTATAGTACGTTTCCGCAAACACAAACAGAATGGCCACCATCTGTCGTACTTCGCTTTGCTTACCTGCTAGGTAAACTGTGAATTCCATCATTGTAGTTACCGACCTCACCGCAATGTCTGCATCTTCTGTCTTTTCTCCAAAGAAATCCAACATACATCTGGATCTCATCACATTCAAACAATTACTACGCGTTTCTTACAGTTACGAAACAAGCCAGGAACCACACTTTCTTTCACTTCTTCATGCGACTTTGAAGACTACAGTATCCTCCTATAGACAACGTAAACTTCAGCAACTGCTCCCCCTTGTCTTGAATTCAAATTCATAATTTCTTTCGGTTCTCCAAAGGTCTGTCGACGACCACCACTTGGAAGTATTTAAAAATACAAGAAAAAAAAAAAAAAAAATACCATCACTTCATGAATGATGGCATTTGTTATCATTTGATGACATGATGTCTTCGACTGTGTCTGCATGTCCCACCGTCGACGATTCTCTAAGATTTCCTGCACGTCACGTCTATTCTGCAGATTCACACAATATCACGTATTAATGGAAATTAAAACCGCACATGCTAACACAAGTTAGTTTCCTCACCACAGACATTTTATGTTCATAAAACCCGAACCTCTCTTCCTCTCCCTCCCCTGCCGTCAGTACAACTAACCGTCCTCTCTTTTCGCTTACGCTCGCCATTGATCTGTAGTCACTCATACGTTGTCTCCAAAACATAGTGCCTTCCTCTATTGTCACAGCTGCAGTCGATTCCTGCATCCTCTTACAACTTTTCTTCTCGAAAAACAAACTCACTTTCCACGCAGTATGGATACTGTAAGCTTCTCATTTGAAAAAACCATGAAGAAATCTTCCTTCAAGTGTTTGGTGCATTCCTCTCCGTTCCCTACCATGCCTGTTCCGCATCCTTGGAGTATTATGTATCATGCTCAGCTAACTAATTTACTTCAATTGCTTTTGCAGACTGTTCCTGCAAGCTTCGTGAGAGCACATGGAGACAAGTTCACAAAGAGGGTGCGAATGGGATACGCCAGACAAAGAGCGCACTGGATTGTGCACGTCACTGTCAACCTCATGGACTCCTACGACCACGTCGCGTTCGGAGGTGGATGGAAAGCAGTTTGCGCGCTCCCACAACTTCAAGGAAGGAGACATCTTGAAGTTCGAATTAGTCAGTCACTCCTGCTTCAATGTCTCTCTCTCTCGATGCACAGGCGTCGCAGTTACGACATCAGTCTTGCAGGAGGTCAGCAGCAGTTCAGTTCGTCAATGAATCTGAACGCGACATCATTCTCCCGCAACGACTGTAATCCGGTGTGTTCATCCCAAGAACGACGACTTCCACCTGTACATACATACCTGTCTTTGTAACAACCGCAGTCTTTGGTCTTAGTACCTGTAGGACTATACATAGTGGACGGTAAAAATAATGTGAGAAACTCTCTACCTCCAAGGACATGTCGCATTTCAAATTCTGCTGCATCACAAGGTAGGCCTCATCTACCATGCGATTTTGTACACACTGCAACCTCTGAATGCATGGTAACTCCTGAAGTAAACCATACCAATTAGAAAAATTGAATAGTTTGTGACTTACTGTGTCCAATTTTTCCTGTTGATGTCTTGCATCGTGTTCTCTACCGTCGGTCCCCTACACATTAGAATGAGTCCTACTTTCTTACCCGCAATCAGTTGCTCAATGGAACCAATCCTGTGACGTACAGGGTTGCGGTAACTCGTCCTTGCAAGAGAAAGTTCCCCCCCTGCTTCGTGAATAAGTCCTTCCACTTCTAATGCTGCAGTCGTCGTCAGAAGTACTGATTCCCTACACAGTGTTTTCCACATGTCACGAGAGGATTAAATCAACAGAAACTTCACCTGCTACCAATATCATTACTGAAATTAAATGCGGCACAATATAGGTTTCCAAACTTCGCTCCTTCTGCAGCAGTTTCTACTTCATTGCTTGGAATTACAGGTCTTTGTACCGAGGGAAACAAGTCCTTCTACCATTTACAGGAATATTAATAATACAAAGACAATGCACAATTTGAACTCATACTGCATTTTTGTAAACTTGGGTTTTTCCAATTCCCTCCATCAGGTACAAATGCAATATCACTCTGTCTAATACATGTTAAAAACAATGCTTTCTCGCTCAGATTTTCATTGCACATTCCTATAACCTAAATGAATGCATCGGCCTTCATGTCATCCTGCATCCTGTTTATTTCACAGAGTACAAGAGATACCATTGATGAAGCTAATACGTAAAGACACTTTTATGCAACTGATGTCTTCTCTCCAAATGAATGTGCTCACCATTCGGCAAACAAGGGTTCCACAGTAAGCTAGCCTGCACAGACGAAGAAAACAAACTCTTCAACACGCAATGATTACTGCATTTCCCACGAAATTAACAATCCTCCTCGTCCAGCATTGGGCATTATGTTTGACAATCGTCACTCCATAACGTATTCTAACATGTTGCAATTGACTTCAGCGACGCCATGGTTAATGTAACACGCAAATGAATTGCATGTCCGTGACATTACTTCATCATACGGTTGAACTGCAACATGCTATACATTGTATATTAACATGCTTCAATCACACAATTCTAAGAAGTGATATAACAAGATATCGTAGGACAACACGTCACGTGAATTTTATATCAGACTGAAGACTAGTCCAGTCTACATTTGTAGCTAGTCAAGTACTTTTGGGCCACGTGTTCAGCAACATTCTACAATTTCATTTACTGTCGATCTGCATGAGAAGAGCAACAAAAAAGATGATTTAATAGGCTTCAGCAGTCACTGTATCAAAGTCATTTGTCAAAGTTCTTGCAAGTTGAAATTATTAATAATATCAGCACATTCTTCACGGACATCCTATCCATAAAAGAAGACATTCTTCACTAATAGAATTCGTGAATACCTTTCATACATCTTAGCCAGTTACCAATGAAAATTGCCCCATCAAGTTCTCACTTCAGAAAAAACAAAAAAAGGTTGATTTCAGTGATACCATTGAGCTTCCAAATAACACCAATCGAACTGGGTTACACATGCACTACAATATGACATTTCAAAAACGCCCCACTAACCTCTTAACAGATACAAGTGCATTATGTGGATTCTATCCTTCCATTACTACTCCGTATTCCGTCATTCGCATTGCTCCACTTCCAGAAAATTGCTTGTACAGACAGTGGAAGTCAGCACAATGCAATAAACCTTTGCAACCACTAATTACGAACAACAAAAGTGCGAATGATTTTTTTTAGCACCTGAGTACCCTATTCAATGACGACATCTTCTCATCAACAAATATTCTTAACTTGCCAAAAGAGCTGTTCTGCTTCGTTAAATAATCCAAAAACGCATAGGACATGGTCACGTACCAAAATCATTTTCTTCGTGTCATGTAATTCTTCCTTTGCTGCTGCTGCGACCTATGTCAAGATCATTGAGCCGTGACTACGTCTACTCCTATTCCACCAGTTATGCTATTGACGTTTAGGCGCTACAGGAATGGTCTTCTATAAATTCTATCATGCTCCGTCGCGAAGTAGTACGAGGAACTCGTAATGCTTTCGAGAAAGACGTGAATTACTAAAACAAACAACGCACTACTTCATACACAAACTGAATCCATACTTCAAATATGTGGGCTTCTCCTTCCACGCCATGCCCGCTCCACCTTATTCCTTGTTGAACAAATGCACACGCAAAAGACGACTAGCAAGGAAGCACTTACATTTTCAGTCTTCCAAAATGGGCATCTTCTGACTCCGTGAACTAGAAACTGTAGTCCTCCATGAACTACCTCTACAAAGATGCTGTTAACCGAAATCACCCCGACATCTTTTACAATACTCAAACCAACTGAGAAGCATGACGATGGACACTTTAGACTTTGGAATCTTACGTTGTTCATTAATTGCGGTACCTTCGGTTAAAACCATCACATTGCTTCAACCATGACTGGGTTCTGTAAGTCAAGAATCTTGGGCTACACGAACAGGGTTCTCATATGCCTGTAATGCTCCCACTCTCTGCCTATACCACAAATCACACATAGATCAACGTACGACATTAATGATGTCCAAAAATACATACATTGAACTTTCCATAAAAGGTATCCACAACGGCCGAATGTCCTCACCGCCAATCGTTCTGCATATTACCTCAATCGCATCTTTCTCTCCAATATTATTCCCTGTTGATTACGGCGACGTAGTCCGCTTCAATGTTGCGCACAAAAACTCGTTGTCAACGTCTACTTTTGAAACCATTGCATAAACAAAAATTCTTTGCAGGTTCAAAAACGATAAGCCACAGCCACAGCTGGCCGTGACAAGCAAATGGACAAAAATTACGTGCACAGAACATTCCGCAACTTCCACTTGGTCAGTTGGCTTCTATTACTCGGAAGTCAATTGCATCGCAATACCGTATTTAGGACTTCTTTGTTCAAACACGACACGAATGTCACCAGACCACACATCTACGCAAATCAATAAAATGACAGTGTGCATGTCTGTCTTTGAAATGCTGGGATCAGTTCCAACGTCCACATCATCGTTATAGTGAGAAACAAGCACTTCATAAATCAAAAATAAAAGGTAACAAGTCAAAGAAGTCAGCGAGAAGCAGAGCTGGATACAACTGTCTGCTACAAACTTGAAAACGCTCAAATAAAAAAAAATATTCCTCCTAAAGGTCAATTGTCTGCACTGAGACCAAAACACTAGAACCAAAAAAAAACACAGATTAAGTAGTACCCGCCTTAACATTCACCAGTACGCAAGCACTACACAATCCGCACTGACGTCCACTACATTTCGTTAATTTTACTCATATTCACCACTTCGGTCTGTTCTTTCCAGGAACTCTAAATTCCTGCTGCTGACTTAACATCCCCTCCGTTCTGCGATTTCTATTACTGACAATCCCATTGCTACATGTTGTCCGAGGGATTCATGGATGGAAGATACCAGTGCTCAGAGGAAACATCATCTGGATATTCCTCAGAATTGCTTGAACAAGATCCCACCTCTTCTGCATCTGCGTTCATCTGGTCT
Organism: Antitrichia curtipendula; assembly: GCA_951230915.1. Taxonomy (NCBI): domain Eukaryota; kingdom Viridiplantae; phylum Streptophyta; class Bryopsida; order Hypnales; family Leucodontaceae; genus Antitrichia; species Antitrichia curtipendula. The sequence continues at coordinate 34,273,552 of OX579633.1, forward strand.
TCTAGTAGTTCTTCGAAATCTTCGTCGGTCAAGGACTCCTCCAAATTGTGGACGTCATTGCCATCAAATCCATTGCACGCTGGGCAGCCTTCCTCTGCACACCAACTGCAGTAACCGAAGGGCTTCGAACTTCCAGCCTTGAAAGGTTGTCCCATTTTGGAAATTCCTCCTCCTCTCTTCACTGAACATTGACCAAATACAGAAATAGTTAAACACGTACGACTATTCAAAGCAAATAATGTACCCTACACCGAAACTTTTCTTCTAAGTACTTGGAAGTGACGCTTCAATACAAGTCTTTTGTCTAGCAATACTGGACTTCCCTGCACATGCTGTAACGGACGACAAGCTTTACTAAATGAATAACATCGACCTCAGAATTGACTTTCCCTTCACATATTCAACAATTACAACAAACAAAGAAGCTCCACATAAATGCAAGTCCAGCATGCATTACCTTGCTCTCCACAGTTATATTCTCTATGACTGGAAACACAGGAAACTCTGTTTGCTACAATGCAAAATAAACTTCACTTCAATTGAACACTGTGATTCAAATACGTCTCTATGTACATGCTCACTGGCAAGCTCATTACGAAGTAATCCATGCCTTCACTTTTCACAATTCTCAAAAAAACAAAGACATACTACCTTTGAAGTCCAACATACACTTCGTCTCTGACAAGGTAAGGAACACCATTTAATTTGCGACCACATCAACGGGTCAACTTCACTTCATCCAATTTAGTCTTCCACGCTTCATTCATTTTCATCCAAATATGTACATTTCATGGTACATATAGTTGCACTTCAATGAAGGCAGTACGGAAAACCAATCATGTCATCGACTTCAATCAATTAATGAAGTTCACATCAACTTCGTATTATCATTGCATTTGATGGACAACTCATTTGCATATCTTCTAGATTTCTTAAATAATTATGTTGACAGAAATAGTTTTCCTCTGTAAAGCAACAGCTTCTAAAGCAATTCAAATATCAGGCAACTTGAAATCCCACTTACTCAAGCACCAATGTAGTGAATGTACTTCCTAGCCGAAATACACAATGCTGTGCTTCCGTTCCCACAGAGAAGAACCCCTGCAAGAAGCATAACAACGTACAAATTTTAGTTCCACATCTGCCACTTCTTAAGTATATGTGGGAAAAGGGATAACCAAATTGTGACACATCTTCACCAACGATTTTCATATTCCAAAAAAAATTATGAAACAATTTCGAAGGCAACAAACTTTCAAACACAGAATTGTAGAACTCAATCATAGTGCAGCACCCCAGGGTACTCGTACTTAGTACTTCTACACTTTCATGTGCCCAGCGGTCTCTTTAAAAAAAATAAAGGCCACGCAGTTGGGAAACAGAACATGCAACATACCAAAATGACAACAGTTTCTTACTCCTGCAAAAAACAAGATGACAAGTCATCGTCTTTTTTCCCTTCATGATCGATCTGTTGTCGGCATTTCGTCATTTCTCTTACATTCATGATTCCTGTGAAAAGCTACAAGCACTTGTGGATGAGATGCTACATGACATGTCCAGAAAAAATTGTAACATGAATTTTAAATAACCCATAGAACTATTTAACAAATATCAATGGAGGAATGCCAATTCTATAAAACAAGAAAAGTCATATGTTCAGTATAGGTATTTCATATTTCAAAAAAGCAAAGGAGACTGCTTCTGAAACCATTCTTCCATGTACGAAATTTTTTGGGACTACAAATGCAGAAAGAAAAAATACACGCATACCGGTGTCAACAAACACTTCGAAACGGCAAAACACATTTGCAAATAAAATGACGTACAAGCACTTCAGCAAACGTAAAACATAAATATTTGTGGCATACGCATGCACAGAAATAGTGAAACACAAAAATAGTATTAGGCACATCTCATATTCAAATGAGCCTTACAGACTGCACTACTCACCGTCTTTTCCTTTAAAATGACAATTCCTAGTAATGCACTCTAGTGACATAACTAGTTTACGCTACTATTCTATGCACCAACTAGTGTAAGTTGATTGTAAAGACTACTACAAACAATTCCAGGGTTGTCATTATGAGAATTGATAACCATCGACATCTACGGTTATACAATACCTTCACGATGCAACAGTCCTGTACTGCCAAGCATATACATAAACAACCTTACCCTGACTTATTTAGTACTATGGAAAGCAAACTTAGTATATTGAAATTCAAGTAGAGGAGAACGCAGCAGACATAGCAGCTGATTGAACTCCGTCAACATTTATTCAACTTCTGCTGTAGAAGAAGTCATTCCTATCCTTTCCCATGCGCATGCGCTGTTCAAGCAGATTCTTGATCTGCATAAACCCCGGGCAGGCGTGCATGCGAGTATTAGTATTCATTGTAAAAACAACATGTACAGCTGCATTCCGGAAATTGTGAAAGTCGTGAGGGGATGAAATGTGTATGAAACATGATTCAAGTGACACGAACTCTTAAATTCATTTAAATAAGATCGGAAGTACCTTCATGTCGCTGTCCTGTTGAAGTGCACATACTTTGCAGAGAAACTACCACTGCCTCACAGACGAAGATTTCTTCTTTGTACCTCCCTTCATGCTTTCCAGAGCGGCTTCCAATTTTGCAATATACTCGTCTTTAGATAATTCACCCGTCATGGCACGACCCGATTCTGTCATAATGACATTGCTCCCTTTTGGAATCCATTCGAACTCCTGTACATGCTTTCTAGGCATGGGTTCCTTGCCTTTCGAAGACTGCAATACACTCATTACATCTCAAACCCTTGACATATACAAAATCGGAATGTGTACAAACTTATTCAAGAATGCAACAGTTAATAACACAGTACATCAAAAAAACTGTCATACAGTTTCCATACGTGCTAGTGTACGAGAAACAAGCGGTTCTCTTTTATAATAGTATGTATGACAATACGACAAAAGAACTACTAGTTCATTCAAACATTATATTGAAAGGCTCATCGATAAAAACTGTTGCTGAATTGCTACTTGACAAAGCTTAGAAGGAAATCTAATTTTGCATTATTTACCGGTTCCTTTGAGGTCGTGATTGGCCAATCCGTTTCCTGCACTTCAAGAATTGTAGGTTGACACTTAGTAAGGCGTTACATACATTCCGGAAAAGTGACCAAGGTTTTTCGCGAAAACAGAGCTACAATGTATGCTGCCTTTTTCAAATTCTAGAGGACACCACTATAACATGTCAGAGGAGGCCTTTTTTTGTGTGCAACGGCAAAAGTGCAAGAATTCGTACCTGATTGGAAATTTTAAATACAGAGTTCCCATTCCCGGACTTCTCTTCAGAAGTACTGCTTTGTCGTAATTGAACAGTCCGCGAGTGCAAGTTCATTTCATATTTGCTCACTACTTCAAGAGGAGCGCTGTTTCGACGGTGTTCGTATTCTCTAGATGGCCCCGCTTCGGCTTTTCCAAAGCCTTTATCTCGTCTCATCTCCTCAGCCACTTCGTCTGGATCTGGTGACCTTCCAAGCATTTCACGAAGACAATGTCGTATTCCTTCTTCGCCTGATGCACCAGTCCTCCCCAATGTTCTTCGACAAGAATTAGCATATCGTCCGTGTCGAGTTCTGGTTTCCCTCTGTTCACTACTTGCCAACAGCTTCAGTCAATTCCAAACATCTTCATTGAAATGTAATGGTCGACTGCCTTTGCGGTTGATGAAATCTAGAAGATCAGTCCTTTTCCTCGTCACCGCTTTCTCTATGTAGCTCCTCAAGTAGTCTTCATTTAGTTCTCCTGAATACTCAAAACAATCACTGAGACGACTTTTGAAAGTGCAAATGTCTCCATGAGCTTGCCTCCTTATGTCAGTGCATGACGGATCTAACGCCACCGCCAGCTTGTTGATTTCCGCAATCCATGCGGGTCTACCAGGTCCATAGGGTCTTCCTTCGTAGTCGACTGTAACATAGAAGGGCTTCTTTCCTTCTTCTTCTCGGTTTAATTTCTGAGATTCGCGGGCTGCTCGTTTATGACGACTAATTTTCCTTTGCACTGATGGAGAGGAAATGACCACATTGTCAGTCGTTCCCTTCTGTTTTGCATTGTCAAAGACGGAGCCGACATGAATTGGTTCATGGAGTGCTGATGTACTTCAAGATCTTTCGCTACGATAGTTGGTTTCACCACGTCCAATATCGCGCCTTCTGTACGGAGACTCTGACCTCCTATATTGGTGACGGTCGTCGCTTGAGAACGACTCTCTCTTGCGGACAGGTACACGATCTTCAGCTTCTTCCAATGTCCTTTCATTGTCACCTGCTATGACGTAGTTACTTGAAGGAGTGAGGAACGACTCCATCCTTGAAAACATGACAACATGAATGCACTTATGCCCGGAAAAGAAACATTACCTTCACAGTTCACAACTACTCATGAACAAACTATACAGTCTACTGTATAGTGCTAAGATAAAAAGAGATGAAAGTATGTGAAAAATTATTTTCTTCTCTTCAAAGACAGAAGGTGTATCACTAATCATATTCACTTCACTAGTTCACTTAATGGTTTTCAAAATGAACAAAAGTCTGAATATAGAGCGTCTACGACCTATGCAATTTCAGATAATATTTTACAAATAAAATACAGTAAGCCATACTGCTGCACAAAAATAGATTAATGTAATTCACTTTTTTCTTTTGTTCTACCTAAATGTACTTGTTCAATTGCATTTTCTTAACAACAGTTTAGAGTTTGAGACTAAGTAATTCCACTTTCATTCATATAGCTTATATGATTAAAAATAAATAAAACAATGGTGACTACAAGTACATATGGTGGAGAGTCGTTAGTCCTTGAAGACACTTACGTGGACGCAGACGTGGAGGAAGCGTGTTTTGCGACTTCTGCACATAGAAGTCCACGTTTTGTGAGCGTTGGCTTCCTCTCTGATCAATTGCAGGACTCCTAGAACGAGTGGACTGTCTTCCCGCATTTGCGTAGTCTTCATTTTCGTTCGATCCCACACCCCGTGGATTTAGGCAGACAGAGTCATGCAACCGTTGTCGTTTTTCCGGCCGTACCTGTTGTGGATAAATGTTCCGCGTTTTTTCGCTCTTCTTGAACTGCCACAATGACAACGCCAACTTCACATCAGTGGCCATATATGAGGCGATTTTATGGATCTTTACTAATTTCTTTTCGACCATTTCCATAATAGGTGTAAGCACAAAGGGGATTTAAAAAAATACAAATAGAACATGACGTTACGAAGTCGATGTTATGTTACGAACATTACGAAGACGATGCATTGAACCCTCTTCGCAGTCTAGAAATAACAAAGGCGATAATTCTCCAAGACGTGCACGAAATTTGTTCTCTAAAGCAGAGATTTTTCAGAAAATGGTGCACCACGCAAGACAACGTCATATTGAACCTCGTTTACATGGTTATATTCTTTCCACCTAACAAAATACCATATTTCCCGGAGTCATCGTTTTTACCATTACAATTTTATGTCACTCAGTGTATCCTTTGCAGTTTTGATATAAATGTTAATACTATTTTTTGAAAACGCTGGACACTAGTCGCTCTGCTGCAAACCCTACTTAACCTTTTCAAGATGCATGTTTGATTAAAAAATAAAGACAACACTTGGACCTGACATGAAGCTGAAACTACTGAAACAGGCAAGCACTGTACATTGAAAAAAATATGCAGAGTACTATGAAAAATAATTTTGTCTGCATGTGTACGTCTTCATCTCAAGAGACACGTAATATACACTTCTCACTTGCTTGAAATATGTTTACACTGACCTGAAAACGAGCATAGCAGAAGCATGGGACAACCGAGTCCTGCTTCGTAGGACTCGGAAGGTCGTGAGGATGAAGCTGAACTTACATTGTTGTCGTACTCTCGGGAACGTGAAGGACTTCCGGTATTTTCAGAGACAGCGACAAGTGTCTGCACATATCGACTGCAAGGGTGGTTGCTGTTGCCGTTTCTTAAGGATTTGTTCACCATGCTACGAGTAGTTCTGCTTAAGTCGTTCCGAGCCGGCAGTGAAGACAGCACTGCTAAATCTGTGACTTCATGGAGAATTTCTGAGCCCACGTCCCGGTCCACGGATCGCTCGGGCAAACCATTCAACGGTACCGTTTCTTCACTAACAGAACGTAACGGCGTCCTATGCAACTCTGCAGTACAAGAGTACAAGAAATAAATCACGAATGGAAAATTATGTGTATGCAACAAAATGTGTGTTCTCCTAGAAGATGGCGACATTCTGAAAGGTTCTGTGAATGCACAATCCACATTCTTAGATACCAGTTCTAATTGTTCTGGAAACAAAATGAGAAGACTTCTATTTGTTGAACTTCTGTTGCAAATGCAGTTCCCCTAATTGTACTAGCAAAAAAACGTAAGAAAGAAGTTCCCCACTTTCATTGCAACTTTCATAACGGCTAGGCAAAAACTCCATTCCACAATTGAGATTTGAAGTCACCCACCTGCGGAAAGCAGATTAACCGCGCTAATTTCCGGACACTCTTCAGAGTCAGGATGGTTGTCATCATTAATATCTTTCAGTGTGGATGCGTTACTCAGAGGACTGTGCACTTCATAACGTTCAGTCGCGGTCGTTGACGTAGTGCCAATTGTTCTTGGAACGCGGCCACATTTTCGTGTGTCCTCTTCCCTTTTTCGACGGAGTTCCTCTGCGTTTGCTACACAGCTTTCCAAATTTCCAAATAACGCATTCACTACCGCCGGAGGAACTTGTTTCCCTTTTTTTCCACCATGCACACTACCGGACTTTTCTGTCACTCCCTTTTTTTTACGACCGTCTCCAATGTCAAGGCCTTTCTTTTTCTTCTCTCCATTGGCTTGCTTCTTCACTTGTAATTTGGAACTTCCTCTAGTTTGTCTCTGCGTAACATTTTCCCGTGAATTCTTTCTTAGTTGAGATCCACCGAGATCTCTTCGCTCCACGGGAGTCTCCATTCTGATAGCCCTTGCCTGTGCAGGAAAAATAATACATCTGCTGAGAATGAAGTAGTCCCACGCTTACATGACATGCATGGAACATTACTCATAATATGTATACAACACAACACACATTCATGCTGCACATGGTTCAAGAAGTAGTGGTTCATGTAGTCCTCTTGACATTGTAGTAGGCGATCAAGGCATGTGTCACATTTTTTGCACTCATCTTTGCATTCTATTCATCCATGCATGCATGTTTTTGTCCTCTGAACTACTGATGGAAGGAGAAACACTTACAGAATTGGTAGTGTTGCCTCTGTTGTGTGGTCCTGCTTTGATTTCCTTCGCACTTCCAATAGTTAAGCGACGGGTAGCACGCTTCCTGGTGCAGTATTTCTCTTCGGACTCTGTATTTGGCTCCTCCTCTGACTGCACGTAGTCTGATGAACTACTGTTTCCCATGCTCTCGGAAGAGATTTGTACTTCAAAGCTCATGAAATCTAAGTCCGGGCACCTTACTCTCACGTCGTCACTACAATTCATTGGCAGAATTGGCTTACGGTAAATCTCAGACGCTTTGTCACATTGGCAGAAATCGTTGTCCGTGTCGCTGGAAAGGTCGTGGACGTCCTTCGGGAGTGCTGTGTGAGATGCAGGATGACGAATGACATCATCGCACCGTCTTGTACTTTGGACAGCGTGCCGTCCCTCTGCAATTCTTCCACTTGGAATTCCGCTAGCGTGCCCATTTGATCCGCCTCCTGCAGATGTAGTAGAAATTTTCACTGTAGCAGTGTTGCCAGCTAGATGTGCGTCCCTTCCGGCGTCCCTGTTTAATTGTTAGAAATGCCATTTGCAGAAAACCACAAAAGTCAGAAATTACAAGGACAGAGGACTGAGGAAGTAAAAACTCCAGAAAAAAAACTTCCCGAACCCTAACCACGCATTGTCCAACTCCCAACCCCATTGACATTCTGTGTAACGGTAATTTCCCAAGCAGACCAAACTCACGGAAGACTCACAAAGCACCGACGAGTAAAACAATAGAAGCTGCAGTACTTCCATATTTAAAGAAAAAATCGTGAAAACCCTAATGAAAAACAGTGTTCAATTCGTTCATCGACACAAATGTAACCTTCTTTTCAACGATTGTCATCCCCAAGGTTGAAACTAGGTTTTCTAGTTACTACTGTCAAGGCACAAATCTCGAGGTCAAAACAGCGGTGCTTCCTTTTCACTTATATGGCATGTAAACCCTACCATATATGGATGTTGGAACGTGGCGCACCTAATCTTTGAAACAAATTGCGGGCTATACATCTCCCATTCGTCTACACGTTCTCCCGATCATGAATAAGGTAGCGGACTTTCATGATACCAATGCAGACCACTTGGGCTCCGCATTCATTTCGCTTGCGTCAATATCTAATTTAAGTGGCGTTGAGCATACTAAAATGTGAAGCGCCGCAATTGCCTTTGCAGATGGATACTCCAATTTCCAAAAACAGAATTGCGGCGTTCTCGGCAACAATGTCCAGGTGCCTCACTTCTATGTTAAAGGATGCTGTACACGACACGTCACGAAGGGAAAGCACTTCGACATGGGCGTCACGCAACAGAGCACGGTAAGTAATGATGATGCTTCCTTGCTCTGTCTTTGCTTGGAAGGAACATGTTTTGTTCTCTGAAGTGGGGCCGTGGGGACAAAGATCTAGTAAACGAACATGCATTGTTTCAAACGAAGTACTCACCAAGGTAGCCCCTGCAGGAGGGTCTCTTGCACTAGTTCTTCCTTGATCTCTATTGGTGGGCACTGCATTTCATCCGCATTACCTATTTGCATCTTTGGAGCTAAACTTTGAGTACAATGACAGTTCATGCTCAAGAAGTACACCTATTCCCAAGTACAACAGGAATGCAAGTGTTTCCAATGTGTGAGTCGACAGCGTCGTCCAACCTAGTCTGAAGTCCGTCTCCTCCGCTGCAGATCGATGTCTCAAGCAATCTTCACTTACTCCGTGTGAACAAGTGGAAACAAGAATGCAGGTGAGTAGTGCAAGGGCGCGGCGTTATTTTTTTTTAAAACTCTAATTCGACTGTACATGTTCAAAGAGAGTTGTTATAATGGGTACTCAAGTTTGCCAATAATTAAAGAGGTGATAGCTTAAGACTGATGTGTTTATTACAAGTTTACTTGGTGATCATACTGTACCTGAATTGAAGAAAGAGCCTGCTATGTATGTCTTTTTTCTCGTGAAAACGGTTACCATGATCTGAGTACTGTTTGCACAGAGGGAGTGAAAATTAGGCACAAAAGTGGTTACAGATTATAAGTTGAAGAGATTTCAAATGTAATGCGAAATTTAGAAGTGACGAAAGTTTAAATTCAAGTGTGCCTCCAATTTGTTTGTTTTTAACGAACTTCTTCGGGAAGTTCGGTGACGATCTGTCGGGTTTTTAATCAACAGGAAGTTGGGATGAAAAGTGCAACATGAATTGCTTTCATTTAGAAGGCAATGTCATTGGACTGCTATCAAATTCTGAGTAATTCACTTGGTTTACAAAAAGTTTTGAAAGGGTTGCTTAGCTTGTCATTGGATCGGATATTTGAGAAACCATTGCATGTGTGAATGTCTTCACGTACTTTATTGTGAAGGTCAGTACAAAGCGTTGTTTCTCATAAATGATGTTTTAGGAATGTAACGTATGAATTTTTTTGGAATTGTAATGTAGTGCAACAGAAACCTGTGTTTTGTGGAATACTAAGGTAGTGCACTGTTAGATTGCTGGACACAGTTTTGGAGTCCTTTTTCCCCTAAAAATTTCAACCGTCTTTGTAGGTCAATTTTTTTTTTAATTTAATATGTTTGCTACCCAGAGAACGATGTTCTTCCAATTCAAAGCTAACAAATTCCTCATTAGGAGGTTGCACTGGCAACAATTTGATATATATGTATAGTCGCGTACTGTCATTGTATTCTAAGAATGTGTAAGTGACGCAGGTGTTTGAAAATTTACAGAAAACGTGCAACTAAATTTCTGTAGTCGACACATACTTGAACTTCTGTCTCTGTGTAAGTAGTCCACTGACATTGCACTTCCGTCAGTACAGTTGCATGTCTGGTAATGGCGTCGGTGTGTAGGAAGAAATGAAGATTGAAACTTCCCTACTCATAAGAGAAATGAAAACTGAGAGTAGGTTGGAAAAAACACAAGTGCTATGATATGTAACGGTAGTACTGTATATTGTACAGTACACATTACTATTTTTTTAAAAGATTTACAGCCTTTAATTTTTGTTGTAGCACTTGAAAAGTTTTGGAATTGATGTCCGCATATTGCATTTCAAAGTTTCAAATTCATTTAAGTAGGCATCTTTCATTCTTTCTCTGTCAGTCATCCCAACTGAACGTGAAATGTAGATGTTTCCTGAAATTTTAACCGAGAAGTCATGGGATTCAATTCATCACTGACAAAAATGCAGGAAAGCATGCACAATGAACAACAGACTGTTTTGAAAGCCATGAATAGTCTTTATAATCTTCAAAAGGAGGACGTCTATGCAGGTTGTCACCTGCAAATAGCGAAGGCACTCGAGAGTTTCATTGCCACAAACTACACTGTAATCCTATGCTGGCAATGAATATCAACACATACAGTGCGCAATGCGTGTCTGAGCAGTGCTTCCGTCCTCTCTCAATGAGTGTCATCAAAGTAAGCAAAGAATTGCTTACTATTAGTAACAGCAGAAAGGATCGGTTAAGAGAACAGCTTTTGTACATGCTCGCTGATTCCTGTGTACTAATTCAGAAGGCGAATACCGTAGAGAAGAAGTTCCAACTTCCAGAGGACGAGAAGTTGGAGTATGTAGATTTACCCTTTTAGGATTGGAGAAAAGTTGCTATATCAACTGTAATAGTGGTTCATTTTCTAATACATGATGGTTCATTAGTATTCCTCAAAACATGAATGACCATGTGTATGACTGTTTTGCGTACACACAATGTCATTGTCAGTGAAGTTTCTCCTGGCAGTCTTTGATGTTATCTTCTTCGTTTTTCTTTTGTTCAGATATTTGCATTTTTGAAAGGAAAAAGGTCTGTGGAAGTTGGGAGCGGCAATTGCATAGTAAGCTCCAATATCACGAGGTTCTTCATGTCATTCCTTGTCTTAGGCAGATTCGGAAGTAATTCTATCTCTTCATAAGAAATACTGTAATTACATTCAAATGATGTTTATCATACTACAGGGAATAGCGCACAGTCCGGATTAAATTCAAGGGAATAGGTGTACTTGGAGATGGATGTATATTAATTCATTGCATGCAGTTCATGTACAGTAGAGACTGTTCAATTTCCGTGAGTCCAAGTATCCAACGGTTGATTATCTTAGGAGTTTAAAACGTAGTTAATGGAATCTTGGGAAATTATTCGATTACTAATTCAAATTGTTTGAATAGCGTGTCAGAGGTGATGCCTTCTCCTTCTTTGCCGCTTTAGAGTTATTTTGACCACTTATGTAGTTATAGTTTTCGAAACATTTGTACGTGTGTTTCTGCAGAACCCTTATTCTATTGGAGTTCCTCATGTTCGGTGGTACAGAATAAATGAAAGTGGAGTAATTCATGGAAAAAAGCGCATGCTCAGCCGGTGTTCAAAGTACTGTTCTCTATTGGCAGAAGACATATGACACATTCTACTCGAAGGGCATGTGAAGAGGTGTGGAAAACAACCGCTTCTATTGTCTTTGCAAAATAAAGAACGTATTCAACGTTGTATTGCTAGCAATCATATGAATGGTTTTGAACTAACGGATAGCATTCACTAGTAACCTTGTAGTTTGTAAATTGTTGTTATATTGTTGGAAGACGAGACCGACGTTACATCATGATGCAAGAAAGATTCCCAATGGTAATTAATTGCTCCAGGTTTCTGTTGTGTTCTACGAAAAGTCAATCAATGAACTGCACTTTTGTTTTTCAAAAAATTTCTTCGATTTTCAATGTGCATTGAAACTTTAAAAATACGTTTTCAGTTCAGAGGAGAAGGTACTGCAGAACCCACCCTCGACATAGTGCTATAGAAATTAACAGTTAAACCGTTAATCATTTAAAAAGTAAGCCGTTTATGAAACCACAAGGAAATGACGGTCCGTTTGAGGTGAAGAATGAATTCAATGTAAGAGTGACTTTGAATTGCAGTACTACTTGAGGCAGTCGACGAATTGGAGTAATAAGTGAATTAGAGTAAGGGAAGTCGCAGTAGTAATTCAGAGGAATTTTGTAGGGGTGTTCTCATGCTATTTTATTGTATGGGAAGAACGGGTTTGTAACCATATACAGTTTATTAGACTCGTATGACATATATGAATTGACAATGTGTACTCGGGTTCTATTTGCGGACCCTCCTGAAGTACTGTCACTGTAAATGGAATTGAAGTCTGCCACAAGTCATTTGTAATTTCTTTGAATTCAACTTTCATTTCTTTTGTGCAGAGTGTTGAATAACTTGTTTTGCTATTGAAGCAATGCAGTTGAAAGGTTGCATGCCCTGAGGAACAATGAAATGAAATCTTACACTGAAGTGAATGACGGACGTCCTTAAATTTCTTTGTGAACTCAGTCCTTGCACTTGGTTTTTGCATGATTGAATTACTGTTTCATGTTATTGAAGGTGGTAAGAAGTTTGGAACCATGGGATGATCACTAACAACTATGGTTCCCCCGTCATGAGAGTTTGTGCAATTGCAGATTAATTTTTATGTCGAACAGAAGATGTTTGCTTCCTTTGCATTATTGACGACACAACCAGGGCACGAAGACGCTGTTCGTCGGAATCTGAAGCGTGTCGATCGATGCACTAAAGCAAGGAAGAACTAGAACGCCTGCAAATTTTTGCTTTGTTTGAAAGACACGACCAAGTAAGAAGTGCAGAGCGTGGATTCAGGTAAACGGTTCTACATGTTTCTAGAAACTGTCATACCCAAATCACATGTACATCTCAGTGTATTAGGACAGTGTATGAATTTAATTGAAAGTTTTTGCAAACAATTTTAACAATAATGTAGAGAACATGAAGACAATGAAGAGGTGCATCAGAGAGTACAGGTACTGTTGTGTACGATGATCAACACTTTTTTTTTTTTTCTGGGTATCTAGTATGCGCAGAAGACTTTGTTCCGCGTACCACATCGAGCGCTCTATTGCGAATCGGTTGAAACTACACGAATATCCGTGTGCCTGCAATGCATGCAGGGGTGCTGTTGTACGCAAAGTCTCTACTATAGCTCAGCATCACGCACGCAATGGACGAGATCCATACCTCCGATTCCCAATGCTGGTAAGTTCATACAAGCGGTTGAATCTCACAGACGTGTAAGTTCATGAGTGCTGGAGTACGACTACATTGTTCAGTGCGTATGGAAGAAATAGTATTGAACAAATTGCAGGAAATGGTGTTTAAGGTTGCTGCATAACAGAAGTATGGCAATGCTGTATATACCAATGGTGTAGAGTAATTAGTTTTACAAAAAATTCTTACTGCAATTGATGTCATTAATTGAAAAGATGTTGTAGTGCTGCTAGGAAGTGATGAAGGTAAGACGTTCCGGAAACGCAGAGGAACATGACATGTTATATAATGTACTCTACAGACAGTGGATGGGAAGAATGTACGAGGTCCTGTTGAACGACTAGACCGAGAAGAAGAGCAATACCGTGACACCGACGCCAAAGATGGCAATGGTGATTTCACTTGGCCAGAGAGAGCGGCTGTTGATATTGACAGCATGGTGAGGGATGCCTTTATGCGTTTTGACGACATTCACAATGATGTTTTGAATGACGAGCAGCAAGTGCAGATGGACAACACGGACGTGGAGGGCGTTGACAACGATTTCGATGAAGTTAATTTGGAGAATTGTTTGAGGGATTCAACAGAGAGAATTTTTGAAGGCAGCAACTTAAACCGTTTGCAATGCGCTATTTTGCTGTTCTCTTTGTGCAGTCTATACTCTGTGCTGAATACATTCCTTGATGCCCTTTTGACTTGGGTTGCTGGCGATTTGTTACCTACATCAAATTGTTTTCCACGCACTTCATACGAGGTGAAGACGATGCTAATGAAGTGGGGCTTGAAGCACCGGCAAGTGCATACATGCCCGGAAGGACACATTTTGTACGAGGGCGAAAACGAAGACCTCCAGCAGTGTCCAACATGTCGTCAACCTCGTTATATTCCAGGTTCAAACCAAATTTCTCAACGGGTGGTTCGTTATTTTGATGTAGTTAAACATTTGTTGAGGATGTTCAAGTGCCCTGAAATTGCCAAATATATGACTTGGCACGCTAACCACAAATCCAACGACCGGAAAATGCGTTCCGTAGTTGATAGCCAACAGTGGAAGACCATAGATCGTTTGTATCCTGATTTCGCCCAAGTGTTAACTAATCTTCGTCTTGGACTAGTAGGGGATGGTATTATCCCCTTCAAAAACAATGCTATAAAGCACTCGACGTTTGTGTTGCTGATTACTATATACAATCTTCCTCCATGGCTATTGACAAAGAAATTTTTCATTACACTAGCTGTGTTGATACCCGGACCCACCACTCCAACTGCAGAGAACATAGATATTTTTTTAGCACCTGTTGTTCGGGACTTGCTGAAGCTTTGGGAGGGAATCCCTGCCGTGAATATGTCAAAACCAGAGAATGAGAGAAGGTTCACACTGAGAGCAATGTTGTTGTGGACCGTGAATGATTTTCCAGCATATGGTTTACTCTCTGGACATCAGGTTCACGGATACAAAGCATGCCCACTTTGTGGTCCAGAGACTTGCGGTGAGCATGCTCGTCTGCTAGGAAAAATGATTTATTTAGGGGCCAGATGTCATACGCGTAATCTAGAGGTAAGCACCTTTAACACACAATTGTGGTTAGATGACACGGAATATCGTCCCAAGGACTCTACTATGTTGCTATGAATTTGGTTTTATTCGGATTATCGCTAAATCATTCCAAATGTATCTAAAACCTCTTTCTTCTCTTCCGGACTTCCTCCTTTCCGGAATTTAATACGGATCCGTCTCCTTCCGGAATCCGGATACGGTCACTATTCGGTTTGTTATGCCCCTGTTTTACCTTCAGGGGGTCCGCTTTTACTCTTTAGAGGGGCAGGGACTCCACCACTTATTGACCACACGTTCTAACTTATAAAACAAACAAAACGAAAAACAACCCAAGACACTCAACAGATCTATATGTTGCGGCGAAGTAAGTTTCTGTCTCCTCACAACTTTCCGGATGGTCTATCCGGGAAAGAGGTCACGCAGAAGTCAGTCTCTCTCCTTTACTACAACGACAGAATCATAGCTATCCGGATTCAACACAAGAGAAGGTCTACAGGAAAATAAGTGATGCTGCAATTGGCAGATCTTCCGGTAAGCAGGGGGATATTCCTCTTGGCAGTTGCTTAACCCCGCACGGAACTACTTCCTAGTTCTGGAACCTCACCCTCATTACTCCAATCGGATTACCGTTCTAGTAGTTTAAAGATACTAAGTGCACAAGTCCTACAGATCCAACCCAGCTCTCTCACAAATCCTCCCCCAATGTCTTACTCCAAACACTCATGAAATCCGGATTCCTCCTTCTCGGTTCCTCACAACTCTCAAAACGCACAAACACACCGCCCAAGTCCTCACACAAACACTTAGAACATGGGATGTACACTTAGTGGCGTAGATCAGCATAAAAGAAATGAAATAAAACTTCAAATTGCATAAGGATGGAATGAATGAGCAACAGACCTGCTCACCATTTAAAACAAAAAACAAAAAGGAAAAAGACAACCGAAAATCAAGCTAACCAACCATAGAAGCATCCGAGATAACCAGAATGCTAATGAAAGTTATCCCTAAAATTCCGGAAACGGATCCACCTACGGAAAATCCGTTCCGGAAAACTCTAAAATCAAAATCTAACTTCTAAATCCTACTTTCTTTGTCTTCTTCGAGCTGCTCCCCGTCTGCACCTGAGATGTCCTCGCCCTAATCTTCGGCAGTGGTGTGAGCTTTCCGGCCGCTCGTGTCTGGATCTTCCGCTTCTTCGGTGGTGAATCCTCTTCATCATCCATTTCCGTCGCAGATTCCGTCTCGAAGTCCTCCTTTTCGGATTCGAGAATCTCCATCTCACGGATCGGTGAATCCAAGTTGATCGGTTTGTTGACAAGCTTCAGAGATGATGGCTTCACTGGAGTCTCCTCCTGCATGTGGACAAAGTCGTCCGGATGTGATTTGGCTGGATTCTCCACTGCTCCAATCCGGTTGAGTAAATTACCCCGGATCTGCATCCCTTCTTCCGGTGTCTGAGTCTGAGCTGGTGTGGAGGTTCTGCCTTGCTCCGGAACGCTCTGCCCCTCCCTTTGACTCTGGCCCGGAGAATATGTTCTCTGAGCCAACCATTCGCGTTGCACATGTGGCTTCAGGAGAGACTGCAACCCTCCTGGCTGTAACAGTACCGGAATCCCCACGACTGGTTTCGGCGGAGTCTGCAGATACGGGTTGGTGGTGAGATCCGCTTCCGGAAAAGTTGAGAAGTCCATCGCCCTATCCGGATCGACTCGAGCCACCAGAGTCTGCATCTCTTGAAGCACCTTCTGCATCCGGGCTTCGAAATCCATAAGGATCATTACGACCTTGGATCCGGATACGTGTCCTTCTGCCACTAATTGGGCGTCATAGAGCCTCGCCTTGTTCACCACCTCCGCCGGTTGTTCGATCAGGGCTTAGAGGTTCCAGACCATCTGCATGGCGTCCCTTTCATTCTTCTGTGCCGCCTCGCATTCTCCTTGTGCCCAGTTCCTCCGGCTTTCCGCCTCCTCTCGGCTTCTCTCCAGGACCCGGATCTGCTCATCCTTTTGACGAATGGCTTCCGGATTCGGCCTTCGCCGAATTTCTTCGATGATCTCCGCGGGTGGTACGTTCAGCTCCGTCGCCACCTCCTCCATGAATTGGATGGCCTTGTGGTGTAAGTTCTGGGCCTGATGCATCCAATCAAATCCGATGTCGAAGAACTCCCTTAGAGGTGGCTTCTCCTCTTCCGGAATTGGGCTTGGTTCCCGTGGTTCCGTCTCAGGTTGCTTCCCCCGTGAACTCGGATCCGTCGATTTCCGTCTGGGCTTCTTCCGCTCCAAGGCTTCCTCTTCCGGATCATCTTCCTCCGCCTCCATCGACTCGTCCTTCTCTAGCTCATCCGTAAGGTCGTATTTGACCAACTCTAACCCGGTGTTGTACACCAGCATCTCATCCGACGTTAATACATCTCCGTGGTGGTAGATGTGGAAGAGATAGGGGCTGATGGGGCTGTACCGGCTTTTGGACACATGGTCCGCAAGCTTTGACACCACCTGGGCTATGATCTGTCCCCAGTGCACTACTCTCTCCTCCATTGCTCCAAAAATCGTGTTGGCCATCGTGACCGTAACCCGGGTAGGCTTTTCCGGATACAATATCGGGATGAGGAAGTTCAACACCCTCTTGTGGCGCTCGTCCACACAGTCGCTGATCGCGTATCCTTCCTTCGCGTGAGGAGGGTTCCGGAACTTCCCAGTGGCATACTTATCCGCCCTAGAGGCAAACCCGTCTCCAAACTTCCGGAAAGAATAAACCTCCGCCCATACGTCCTTTGTCCACCCCTTGGGTTGCCCTCGCACCGTCAGTTCATACTGGTTTGAAGTCCCATTAATCAACTCTTGAATCAACTCTTCCCCTCTCAGATTCCACGGTCGGTCTATCAATCCGGCGCACCCTAATCTCCGGAGATCCTGCTCCAACTCCTGTCGAGCGGTGGGGTCTGTTGGTATGGACGGACTCACCATCCGGGCAACCACCGACGATTTGGCGGATCGCGGCGCGCTACTTTCCGCCATCGCTGCACCGACCAAGTAACCCTAATCCGGCCTCACCTCTCTCTATCCGTAAACGCACTCTCACCAGACTTTCACTCAATTAGCTATGCGCGAACGATTTTGGAAACTCAAAAGATGAAGAGAGAAAGGCGGGTGGTGGTCCTTAAATAGCCAGAACAGCACTACGAGTTCTCGGATTGAAACTGGATTAGGTTTCCGTTCCCGAGGCGCGTCCCCTAGCCTCGTAGGCCGGATCCCTAGTCCGTAGGTGGCGGCGTTCCGGTTCATTTCCGGAAACCCTAATCTGGTCGGATCGGAAACTAATTTCTGGATGAAGGCTTATTTCAAACGTAAGCTTTTCCAGAAGACATCTACCATTTCTTAACCGAAAAAAATAAAAAAATCTCTATCTATTCCATCTATTCTACTCTATCTATACGGAAATTAGGTTTCCGTGTTGTGACACCAGACGTTTTTTACCGCAAGATCACCAATTTCGTCGAGCAAGGGCTTCCTTCAATTAAAACCAAGAGTGGCATTTGCCTCCACAGAGACCAACAGGAGAGGAAGTCCTGCGCTGGGGCTGTGAACGTTCCCAATTTCTGTTTGATGGTGGCATTGAGAATTCAAGCGAGGATCCAGTGAAGTTATACGGTGTGAAGCGGCGAAGTATTTTTTTTTATTTGCCTTATTGGAAGGTGAGTTTCCCATTATAATTTGTCATGACTTAAGTATGCATTACAGTGATTCCGGAGAACCGAGCATAGCGTGGGTGCTGTATTCAGTGATATTCCATTGTTTGTCACCAATGCAAAGTCTACTGGAATCCTGACTTTCGGGTTTGGATGCGTCATATCACTATATTTTTTTTTTATGTTTTGGAAATTCATGGCCAACTGCCATTGGTAAGTGAAGAATTAAAACTGCCACTCGTAAGAGAACACGAAAAACATTGAAGTCATTAGTGAGGTCGTAATCATGAACATGCATTATTCTAGAAGCATCTGTTTATGGAAGGTGGAAGAGTTTTAACGGAAAATGTGGATGGAGTAATAGCCCTTGATAGGCTTTCTGCAATCTCAATACTGTCTGATGTGCTTACCTTTTTGGGTTGTTTTTCTAAATTGTCTTTTTCTCTTGTGAAGACATGTACTACACTGGAAGGTCAGCAAAGATTCTTTAAGGATTGATTACAATTATAGTGCCGAAAGTGAATCGTAATATGGCAGACACCTATGTCATGTATTGGGTACATTCTAGTTTTTCTTCAATTGAATATATAGAAAATTAGTTAGTAAGCGGGATTTTACTGTTTTCGCTTGTACATTAAATTAGAAAGAAACATAGTGAACATACTCGTGAAAACACAATGAATTACTGTAGTGCTCGTCGAAACATTGAAAACGAAATGAAACGAAGGGCATAAAGTGTCATGCACTTACAGTATTCAATGAAATGTTATATATGACATGTTTATATTGCAGTGTGAATGTGAAAGCATGGAATCAGTCATTGCACATGACCCCCCCTCCTAGCGAAATTATGTTCAACATGCTTTTGTCCAGAGATAAAAATGTAGATGCATGTGTAATCTGTCGACATGAGAATTACTGGAGTGTTTCGTAGTGTGTCGCCGGAGTTCATCAATAGGTCAAGAGTGTAGGAGGAAGAGTGACTTCAAAAAGCAGTGTTGGGTGTTTTCCTTTTTTTGGGGGGAAAAGCTTCCCTTATCAATGAAAGGTGTCTATATGGCCTTAGGAAAATAAAATCTTGAGAAATTGATCGTAACTGAACCGAGTTAGGAAAAGCAGGACGTCGAGTTTTTGGCTGTCAGAGGAGGAGATACTAAGTACGTAGAATGAGACCGCCAATTTAATTTTCCTTTTCATCACTGTCAAATTAAGTTGAGGTTATGTACTGGTTGAAAACAACGTTCAGTGGCAAAGGAGTCCTGTTGTTTGAAGTCCCGTGTTCATTATGTGGAAGCCTTGTATTTTCAGTTCATCAGCAATGTTGTAAGGGTATGTGAAAAATGACTTTGTATGTCGTTGTGCAGGATCTTCCTGTTCGTCATGTTTTGGACGTAATGCATTGCGAAAAGAATATTGCCGAGAACTTTTTGAAAACAGTCTTTGGTGAAAAGGACACACCAGCCGTGCGAGTGGACATGCAGGCCAGAGGAATTAGACCGCATCTGCATTTGCAGCCGGCTGGACCAAACCGAAACAGACTATTCATGCCTGACGCATCATACGTGTTGTCATCAGAAGATAAAGCGAAGGTCTTGCAGGTTTTGAAGTCCCTTAGGACACCTACAAATTATGTGTCTGCAATTCACAAAAAAATTGTGAAAGGCAAATTCAGCGGTCTGAAGTCACATGATTACCATGTTTTGTTACAGCAAATTCTACCGTTATGTTTCAGAAAAGTATCGAATAAGGCCCTGGCAGGAACCATCATACGATTAAGCAGAGTATTTCGCAAGTTGTGTGCCAAAGTAATTGACATCGATGAGGAGGCTCACCTAACAGCAGATTGTGCAGAAACAATGTGCATGGTGGAGAGAGAAATGCCTCCTTCATTTTTTGACATCATGTCGCATTTACCAATTCACTTAGTGCAAGAACTTTTTGTATGTGGACCCGTTCATACCAGGTGGATGTACCCTTACGAACGATATTTCAAGACGTTGAAGGGGCATGTCAGAAACCTTGCAAAACCAAAGGGGAGTATTGCTCAAGGATATCAGATAGAGGAGGCTATGGGATTCATCACTAAGTACATGACTAATTACAACCTAACAACAAGAAGAGTTTGGGACAACGAGGAGGAACCTACGATGGTGGACGAGATTGTAGAAGGCAAAGGGAAGCAGAAGTTGCTTTCCGATGCGATGCGGACGTCGATGCATGAATTTGTATTGGATAATGCAGTGCACATCGATCCGTACCGAAGGTAAGTACTTCACATACTTCATTGCAATATTGATAGTTGTACAGTCATTATCACTAATGACTGCTGTTTTGAATCGTATAGTTGGCTAATCACCGTGTCTTTCAATGTCTTAAATTTAATTTTCGTGAAAGGTGTATGGTTTGTAGTGTTATTTGAGTTATAATTATATTGTACAGTATGTGACCTTCGAACAAATGACCGTTGTAGTATCTGTTTGTGGTATTCCTTAAAATGAAGGATCTGTTGTAGATGAGGAAGTTGTAGTTTGAATCCTGATATGCATGAAATGATGAGGTGCAGTGTAGGTTTCTTTGTTGGTTCTTTCCTGCGTAGTAGTTGCTAAGGTGCGCATTTTTTGTTTCCGTAGTACTAGCATTATAGGCAATATTATTAGTGAGGAAGAGAACTGTGAATGAGAAGTGCACAACCATTTGCTGTCAGTCGTGCAGTAGCTTCAGAATTCATGGAAGTGAATGCATTTTTTAAGCGTGGATATGTGGACATGTGGTTGGTAAGAATAGCAGTACTTCCTTTTTTTAACTGAGGGAAGATGTATAATTTCTAGTAAGTCAGTGGCATAAAGTTTTGGTACAGTTCTTGGAGAACGCATTAATCAGGTTAGGTGAAGACTTTGGGCGAGGCCATGTGTGAAAAGATTTGGTGTCCTATGATCAGCGCAGTAACAAGAGAGCGTGGATTTTGTTTCCGCTGGGTACAGTGCATAGTGTACAAAGTTGTCGACTGTAGAGCTGTCCTGTACTTAACCGTTTTGATTTAAGAACAAATGTGACAGAGCTCTAAAGAATATGAAACGATTATGGCACAGAACTAAATTTCAATTGAATTTCAATTGAAAGTATTTAAAAATAATTTGTGCAAGGTTGCCGTCCCGATCGTTGTGTGCTTGTGTGTCGGCAGTTGGTTAAGTTCAGTTCCGCGGAGCTTGACGAACTCAATTGGTCTGGAAACTCGTAGAAGCGGGAGTGCAGTTCCTTTTTTTTTCCGTTAGAGAATTTTTTTTAAATTCATGAATAAAAAAAACTGTGGCATACATAAGCGCATGAAAAGAAGGATAAGTTGTTGATGGTAATGTTTGAGTAGGCGTTCAGTTGTCCTCAGGAGAAGTGGAAGGAAGTGTTCTTTGTAATGCTGTGTGTAGCATAGAATACGTGTACCTTTTCTGCTACAAATAATCAATCAATATCTGTAATTTCAAGTGATGTCGAGAGTAGTGATCGTCTCAATTTGGAAGGCAACTTGAACTACACATCTTGGGAAGGAGTAGTGTGTAGAAGTTTATCTGTGGACTTGAAATATCAGTGGGGGATGTTTTTCTATGAAGCAGGCGTTGCATTGTTTTGTTATGTTTTTCCTATGTAGAAGCAACTTGTGCAGGAGTGAACAAATAGTCTGTGAACTTCTGTTTGTGAATGTGCATGTTACGCAGACGAAAAATATAATACGTGATTGTTTATTTGGTGTTCCTTTTAGGGTGACTTTTAATGGACAGTGTTCGATTTCCAGACTATTTTTTCCTAGCAGAAGGAGTGCACACGGAAATGTTTTATTTTTTTAATTCCGAATGGCTTACTAGAGGAGTATGTATTGGACTGAGTGTAAACCATTTGCATGGATGTTGTTGTACTAAAAGAACATTAGAAAGTGGTCGTGTATTCAATAGTGTGAGAAGGAGTTGTGGAGAATGTGACTTGGTTTCTAGTGTTGCTGAAATGAAGTGCATCATTGAAGTGTTGGAGTCGGACTGGCATGAACTCGGACAGTTTAGGTGTTTTTTGGGGGGGAGTTCAGAACCATATCGAGGTTTTTGCTTTATTTATTTTCACAGAGAATTTGCAGTGAACAAGTGCTTGGGAATGGCATGCCATATGAAAAACAGGTAACCAGAATTTTTAAATGTTCTTCAGTGCTAGTTTCTATGTCGACAAGAAATTTAATATGAACAACATGTGTTTGCAATTTCGCTTAGTTGCTGAAGGTGATAGTAGTGTGTTCAATGAACAACATGTAGTTCATACGAAATTGAATGCAACTTTACTAAATGCTATGTGGTCAGTGATTTTTTTGCAGTAATCTGATGCAGTTCATGACTTTGTAATGGCCGAGAGAGTTTGATGTTTGCACATTCGTTTTGTTTGAAGCCCAAGAACGATATTAATGCAGAGTGAGGGTAGCAGGGGAGGACTTTAAACGTAGTTCGTACAGTACTGATAAGCAACATATTATAGTGAATGTCTGTGCAGGAGTAGTTCTCCCATGGTGTCGTAGGTTCATTTTTGTTCTTCATGGTCGTTATTGATTGATATGTGGAATGCAATAACATGTATTGGAATGGAATGAAGTGTATTAGAACATGACAAGAGAGCGACGGTGTATTGAAACGGAAATTTAATGTGAATAGGTTTATTGAGAGAGAAGTGAGCTGTCTTGCAGAGTGTGAAGCATGCAATGCGAAAATTTTAAAGGGACTACACAGTTGTAATTCTTGAAGGTAAAAATTAAGAACGAAAAAAAGAGAGCACTGTAGAGATGCAAGAATGCGTGCATGCTGACCCTTTTGGTGGCAGTGGCTGCCATGTAGGACTTGTAGGTAAGGTAGGCGATTGTTAATTATATAGCATCACATAACTTTGAATTATTCATGTCAACGAACAGTACAAGTGCATGTCCCTCATTACTTGTTAGAGAAGTGATGTTTGGTAAAGTGCATTGCATGCATGCACAGACAAATACTGATAATATTATCGTTGTATTCGAATAGAAAGGGGATTGAATGATTTGAAAAGTAATGTTTATTGATTTGAATTTCAAGAGGTCCACACTGTTTCACAGAGTGTGTGGTAGTCACAACAATAGAAGTCGTAGGACATGCTTATGTTCGTTTCTGTAGAAAGTGTAATGACTAAATGCCAAGTGAGTGGCTTGTTTTACAGGAGGTATCAGGAAGTAGTCCAAGAGCGGACGATTGCCCGAAACGAATTTCGCCGGAGACATCCATCCAGAGGTGGAAGGAGAGCCGAACCATATCCTACTGGGATGGAGGAGGTTCCCTGCTTCTCTCAATGGTTTGAACGTGCAGTAGAGAGTGATATGCAACAGGGAATCATGGTGTCTGAAGACGTTCAAGATTCCTCACAATTACCTTGTCATGAAGCCAAATCATTTAAAAGCATGTATGCATACGGGTATCACTTTTGAGTGAAGATTGCGGAACGGGGCCAAAGAAGTACATGTGACTCAGGAGTAGCGGCCGTATTTCATCAAGCTTGTCGCTCTGGCAGACAAGATCAGAATATGATTACAGCGGACTTAGAATATGTTGGCCAAATATTGGAGATACCGGAGTTAGATTACTGGAGGCATTGCGTAGTTCTGCTAGTCTGCGAGTGGGTGAAGGCAAACTACAGAGGAAGAAATGCAACAGTAAAAAAAGATGAGTGGGGTTTTACAATTGCGAATTTTGAAGCGACAGTCCCTTCTGGATACGAATCGTATGCATTTCCGATTCACTGTCATCAAGTTTTTTTCAGTGACGATGAGGACAACGCTTCGTGGAAAGTTGTCCTTCGAACGGAGGTCAGAGGTCGTAGACATGACGTAGAAGTGCAGGAAGAGGAAGATCCCGAACTTTTTTCCATGGGAAGAAATGTTGATTTCGAGGGGCTACGGCAAGCATCCGAGGTTGCAGAGACGTATCCAAACCCTCAGCGGAGTGGAAGAAACATTCAGTTTAATGACATATTAAATGAATCTGGTCCAGTAAATCCGGTCATGTTCGACCGGGACTTCGAGGAGTCATCAGAGGAGGAAGGTTGACAACAATAGTTATTGATGTCGGTAAGGCTGAATTCTTGCTGACAATCTGAACAATGCACATGGACTTCAGGGGAGGGAAGTTAGGGAACGTGGAAGTGTGTTATTCAGTCCATAGAGGAAAAATTTGGAGGGGGGGGGGCAACTAATTTCGTTGTTTACATTTGTGCATTCCGCAGTGTTTTGTGTTCTATATGTCGTCAAACAATTGAATATGAAAATGAGTTGCAGAAACGTGATTCAGAAAATGTAAATGACAGAAGTTAGGAATAGCAGAGCTAGAACATTATGCGTGGAGATAGTGTGGAGATGGGTCATAAGGCAAGCAAGGACATGAGAATTGAAAAGCATGTCTACGTAGGCAGGTGGAGGGATGAACTTCGACGGATTTTTGGAAAACAGTAAGAGGTTCAATTAAATTTGAATACAATATTTGCAAGAGGAACTTAATCGATGACTGCAATTTGCAAGTGCATGCGGGACTTAAAGAGAGGGAGATAGAGAACTCTCAAAATAAATGTGCATGGCAACTGTAGAGGTGCCTGCCTGTCCAACGACATGTTGGTTCCGGTTCTTGTGGGGTTGGCAGGTAGAGTCGTAGTAATGTTTTGGTTTTGTCTAACACGGCACTTGTATTTTGTAGCCGCTGGATGTGATACGTAGTTGGAATGAAATTATGTTGAAGTTCTTGGAGTGTCAGTGCTGCAACAGTGGGCGAAAGCATTCGTCTTCTTGAACTTAATTGTAGTTTTGATTGAAGTTTTCGAACGTTGCGGTTGTGGATGCAAAACTCATGCAAGTGGGATGACGTTGTGTAGAATGCAGTCGGGAAGAAGCTGATGTGATGCTCTCTCGAATTGATGTAAGGTATGTACATTTAAATTCAAAAAAATGTTGAAATCAAAGTGTGAGAACATGAAGGTAGGAGTTTGGAAAAGGACTATGTATATGGAATGCAGCATGTCTTAGAATGTAGAGTATTTTCACACGTTTGTCTTTCGTAGCATCCAACAAAGTATAGAGAATGTACATTGCAAGAGGCCAGCCATGTGAGAACCAAGTGGAATTTAACCTTGTAGAAGTTTTAAGTAATTGCAGTCCAGGTCAAGTAGATTGATTCAACTTTATTTTTAAGGAAATTTTATGGGAGAGTACGTTCAGAGGATTGAACATCCACAAAAAAAAATTAGACAGCTTGTTCAACCTCTGGCATCAGTCAAAATTGAACCGTTAGAAATTTACTATAGACTGTTTCTGCAAAGCACATGCTACTTCTTTTTGAACTGTCCGCAAGTTCATTGAGTTGAACACGAGAAATTGAAGACTACAGTGTTGGAAAACAACAGTGAAAGAGATCTGGAAATGCACTTCTAGGTAGGGGAGAATTTTTAAAATAACTTTGAAAGTAAGATGGGGTGACACCGAAATCCAATGTTCTGTGATGTTACTTGTATTCAAATTAGAACTGTAGGTGATTAATTTCAAATGGAGAGTGACCAGCATTTACAGGAGAATAAAGCATATGTAATATGTAGGGAGCACGATACTGGAACTCAGAGTTTCATGTTTTTGTTTCCTTTACAGGGAAATAGGAGGGAGCTTATACCATCCGTGTCATACATGCAGGTCAAACCACGACAACAGGAAGCACTAAACGAGGAGACAATAATTACGTGAAGAAATAATGTTTAAGAAGGTGCTTTCTATTGACAAGAAGTCTATTTTCTTGGTGCAGGAGGATTAGAGAGTGATATGAATTTTCTGAAATACATGTTGATAAAGTTTGGAAGCATATACAGGAAGTTGGTTTTAGGAATCATGTCTCATTGGAATGTAAAATTTCCTATAAGTACAGTAGTGAGTTTTTTTTATAAATGGTGCTATTTGAACCGAAGAGAAGATGTTTTGAAGAAGTGCAGGTGGTGCGCAATAGAAGTGTGAGGCCATAGGCAGCCGCTATGAGAGAAAATCTCCAGAAATTGTACTGTTGTGCAATTCTTTGAATTGTTAACTGTTTATGAAAAGCAATGAAACTATACTGCGTTTTTCCAACTGTGAAAGCAATTCGTCATTTTTTCTTTGAGTTCAATGTCTTTGAGATGAAATCATTGGGCGTAAGGTGAGCGATGTCTGAAGTGATATAATAACTTTTTTAATTATCAATTTGAAGTTCAAAATGATGGCAACGATGGAACACTGTTCAGACACTATGTTTGCGAATGAGAACACCTGTCAATAGAGGACACAAATGAGCATTTCAATTCATGAAGTGCACAGAGAAGGTATTTGTGGGAAGTCCTGACATGTACTGAAGGTCAAACCAACAGAGAGTTTACAGTACCCAAATCAACAGGAAAATGTTGTAATCAGTATCACACATTTCCATAGTTTACAAAAATTTGTGAAAACGTTTTCTCAAGTACCGAAATCAACAAAAAAATGTTATAAACTTGTTGATCTGGACACCAATTTCTACTAGTGATAGGAGGCCGTGTCCTTCAAGGGTTAACGCTTCAACACCGGGCTTGTACCCATGGAAATCTTTCCTTTGGAGATTTTATGACATCTTTTACTTTTAAAAAAACAAAAGTACTCATTGGAGGCCTAACTATTTTGCAAGATCTCTCCATTTTGCATAAAATTGTAAGGATGAACAATTGCTCTTCTATCCTACATAGAAAGATTTTTTGTCATTCATTGGCCTAAAAATTGCTGTAGCATTACGTAAGGGTTAACCAAGGAACAATCGTGTACATTTAAAGTGTATAATTGATGACCTTGGAGGATTTTGTAACAAACGGAACTCCAAATTTTCATCCAACACATTTTTGGTCTTTTATATGGGGCCATTCACACTAATAGAAAAGGCTTTGGTTGGCCCATTGAGTGGAGCTGTAATTTTGCAAATGAAAAATTCTCCAAAATAGGCAAATGACCTTGAGGCAAATGGTCAGGGTAAATTGGCCCCCTTACTCGGCTGCCAAATTCCATCCACGGGTGCGAATAGAAAAAAAATCCCCTATTTTGTGTTGTGAATTTCTTTTTGTAGCCCCCCTGAGCTAATTTTGGATCTTTGACTGCAAAAATGAATTCAAAACTGGAATTTTTTTATTATGGGTGAAAAAGAATTCTAGCGCTTTCCCAAGGGTCGAGAAGGGTCGGGGTAGATTGACCCCCTCGCTCGGCCTTACGGGCAAACCTTGTTTTTTGCATACATGATTTCTTTTGCAAATTTTGAATTCATATTTGCAATCAAAGACTCCAAATTTGATGAATGAAGTCAAGAATATACCCCGGAACAACCCAAAATAGGGGGCTTTTTTTTTAAATGCACCCCTAGTAAGGCCGAGCAAGGGGGTTAGTCTACCCTAATGTGAGGGAGGGCCGGAGGGGTCAGTTCACCCCGGCTAGCAGCTGGCCTGGAGAGCATGAGTGCCTGGGCAGTGAGCACCGTGCAAGAGTTCACAAGTTGTTTAATTTTTTTTTAAATTAAATTTAAAAAAAACTTCAAAGTTTACGTCAGCATCCACCCCGCCACCTTTCCAATTGCTATTCCAGGTTGTGAATGATAGGCGTACCAAAAGCTAACAGGACATGGTCCCTCTTATTTTAGCAAAAGAACAAAGATGAGGACTGTGTGAGGTGGCTAACAATTTAAGGAGGAATTTAATTTGGCAGGCATTCCCTCCAACGTGGAGGAGGAAGATCATTTTGGGACAAATTTTTGGTCCCAACAGGAAGATCATTTTGGGACGGAGGGAGTATGTCGCAAGCCCAAACACAGCAATTTCCCACCAGTAACAACAGCGACACACAGAAAGAGGCTCATAATGTCAGCAGCACCGCAAGAGACGTACGCAGGGAGATTCGATCGAGCAGTGGTAATCGCAGACTTGGCATGCGATCAGTTTATTCCTGAATCGAAAGTAGTGAATGTGACGATGTTGTATGCTTGTCTCCCCTTTCAGTTGGAGATTCATGTATGTGCTATGCAATTCAAATCAAAGCCATGATTTTCGCAAATCACTTTGATCATTCAAGCTTGAGCTCTTCATGACCCTCGCTCGACCCTAAACCCTAACTAAGGTGATTTGATATCCTCGAAATTCTCGATCTACGGGTGCCAGCAAGAACTTGAGTACGGTAGTGTGTGATCATACTTGGCGACGTACGTAACTAATTAATGAAATTATCTTCAAGTTTATTTCTTCAAACCTGATCCCGTGACTCTGGAGAAGAAGCTACCGAAGCCGGATTTTCCGCCACTACTAACCACCAATCTGATAATGGAGTCTACCTCGATGTTGTACTCAAATAGCGTCTTGTCGTCCTCGAGCTCAACGTCCCCGAGCAACAGCTTCTGCTTGTGCACCGCAATCCCTTCCTTGTCGTGCACCTTCTTCTTGATGGCTTCCACGGTCTGAAAGCTTTTCAGGTCGACCACGATGGATTTCCCCGCCACCGTCTTCACGAAGAAATGAAACGACGACCCGCAGCACTCGAAGCACGGGCACTCGGCGGGGTGCTTCTGTCGCCGGAGCAGGAAGAAGGCATCACCGCGACTGACGTTCAGGTCGCCCAGGGTGGCGTCGTCCGGCAAATCCGCGTTGTTCGATTCGCGGTTGAAGAAGCCGTAGTTGTAGCGCGGTTTGAGCCGTTGATGGTAGGGTGGAATGCCCTCCATCTGGTGCAGCATCGCCTTCACGTCGAGGACGGTGTCTGCTTTCCGAACCTCCAGTGTAATGGTCCGGTCCAGGATGGCGATGCACACCGTCACGGGCATCAGCCCCACGGGCTCCATGGGCACCATGCGCAGCACGCTATCCTTGGCGATGTTATACTCGCTGAGCAGGCGGCCGTTGAGAAGCTCCTCGTCGTTGAAAATCAGGCGCTGCCGTCCGACAGGCGAGCCCTCCGCGTCGCGCAGCGTGCTCTTCACGCTGAACACGCTACCGTTGCGACTCACCGTGAGGGGGATGGTCTTGTCCCGCCGAGTGTTCACGTAGATGCGCATGGTGTGGATGGTTTGGTCGATCGACAAGGCGCGGCACGCCATGCATTTGCACCACCACATTTGGAGCGTGGAGGTGTTGTCGATTTGGTAAGCCTCGAGCGCGCGCTCGTCGCGGAGGAGACGACCGCCGTACGAGAGGCGTTGCAGGCTGGCGCCGATGATCTCACTGCCCTCGATGGCCATTTTCACGGCGTACACGGTGTTCTTGGGGCTGGCATCGATCTGGATGGACCGCACCGCATCGCTTTGCCAGTCCCTCGCCTCGATCAACATTCCTGCGCTGGCGAAGCGAGGGCCACGCTCAAAGCCCACTGCTCTGGCTTCCTCTTCTTCGTGTGCTCTGCATTGGAAAAACAACGTAAGGTTAGTAAAATCTTCATCCATTGCAGAAGCAGCTCTCATGGATTAAGAAGTTATGGATTATCATCCTGCTCACCGACCGATACGATGTCCAGAAAGAAAAGTTCTTCTGAATCTATTAAGCGTTGCAAAAACTCTACACGGGATTGCTGAGATTTCTGCCGTCAAATCCGGTTACTTCTCTCTGCAAGGAGTGAGCCTGGACATCGAAGCTGACTACGCCTAAGTACTCCTACCTGATTCCTATCCTCTAAACAGCTACCAGTTAGGACCGTGAAGAATTGCAAGCTTCAGACACCTCAAGTGGGCGTGGAGTTCAAAATGCACACCGCTGCATGCATGCATTCATTCCGTAACCAAATTGTCCAGACAACTCCTCTGCGACATGAAACTTTGCAAAAAGGCCACATACCTACGATCAGAAACCACTGTTTCCAGATTATTCGACAAACTCGTTCCAGGACTCAATGGACGCTCTTCTGATCGTCGGGCACCCTCATCTTTCCCCTGCCTAATTGAAGACCACCTCCTTTGTCAATGATCGCCGACTCCACATACGGCTCTTCCACGAAAGGGCAACCGAGTACGCAATTTCTCGCCCAACCCTGTCAAGCACACAATTCATAAACCGAACATACTGAATTCCTATCAATCCGTGAGGTCGGCACACTTCGATGAGGAAGTTTAAAGCACGTCCCAACCATCATATGCGCGATGCAAGTGATCAAGGCGTGCATTCGCTTGCTCCGGGAAAAATCAGAAGTCGATTCAAGGAATCATTCCTCGCAGCTTTGAGATATCTTGCAATTGTGAAGTGCATTCAACCCCAATGCTTCCCCGAGATGCTTCCAATAATAAGATTTAAAAACGCTCCGATTCCAATGATTGTTTTTTCTCGCAAAACAGGGAAACAATAGACGCAAATTTTCGTGCAAAAACTGAAATACTACTGATTTTGAATTCGAGGTGGGGAGGAGAAGCCAGAACGAAGGTCAAGGCGGGCTTGGAAGAAGAGACAAACCAGAAGCTGTGGACGTCCGTTCCCGACAAGAGGGGGCACGTTCCCCTCGATCCCCAAGTTCCCGACAAGAGGGGGCAAGTTCCCCTCGATCCCCACGTTCCCTACAAGAGGGGGCACGTTCCCCTCGATCCCCACCTTCCTGGATTCCCGTCGCAGGGGGCGGAGGGGGTCGCTAAGGGACTTGACTTCACAGGGCCTTTCTCTGGGTGCGTGCTATGTTTGGGGGTCTAACCCAGATCCTCTGGAAATTTGGGGACTAATTTTCGATTATTCTCTTTATGGTACCGGTATCCGTCCCCTACTTCCCGTTCTGTTCCTTTTTCCCTAAGCTTAAATTAAATCAGTGATAGTAATTGCAAAAAGGAACAAAAGATAACAATTGAAAATTCTTGCTCAATTTTTTAAATGATGAAACTACGAATTTATAGGATTATACAATGACTTTGATATAGAGCATAAGAATGTGTAAAATTGTCACTTACCACAACTATCCCTTCAAAAGCATTAGCCAATATACATATGGATGTGGATACGCATACGGATATGGGTTTAGATATCTATATGATTGTTGGCAAGGATGTAGATTTTTAATTATTACAATATCAATATTTGAATTTCAAATTTAAAGATAAAGAAAGAAAGAAACTAAAGTGTTTAGCTTCAATGTTATAATTGAGGCTTTAACACATAGAATAACTAATGTCCCATCACAAACACTAAATTAAGAAAATATTTTTATATGTCATCAAAATACTTCATTTGGGCTTTATTGTCACTTATATTTACAAAATAAATTTGACCATATGACATAGTTTATTTTAAGGATTCTTTTCAACCATGTTTTTTTCATCGTTGTTTAAATCCTTAAACGACTAGTTCCTTGCCATATGGTCAAACTTCATTTTATAAGCTCAATTTAGCCTTCTAAATCATATTTAAATTTTAGTAATTTTTTTAATTATATGAGACTACTTATTGTACATCAATGTAAAAAAACTTTATTTGTTTTATAAAAAATTATAATTGTAATAACTAGCAATTATAAATTAATAACTATGACAAAAAAATCAATTATTTTGAAATATCTTCAATAGGTAAAAGTAGCCATAAAGAATAATGTAAAAAATTTCTAAAAAATATTTTTATTGCTTACACCTAAAAATACCTTTGACATTATCCTTTAACTCCCTAAGGACCAAGAAAACACAATGTATCTTCTTCAAATTTTCAATGGCAAATTCTTGGTAAGGTGAAACAAATCTCAATATTTTATAAACTAAGATCTTGTAGAGTAACAAGTTTACATATTTCTTGCATTTTTTAATTTTTTTAATTTGAATGTAAGAAGTATTTTAAATTTTATTTAAGAAATGTAATCTAATAAAAAGGAAGCAAACATAATGGTTTTTCAA
Organism: Antitrichia curtipendula; assembly: GCA_951230915.1. Lineage (NCBI taxonomy): Eukaryota > Viridiplantae > Streptophyta > Bryopsida > Hypnales > Leucodontaceae > Antitrichia > Antitrichia curtipendula. The sequence continues at coordinate 34,306,040 of OX579633.1, forward strand.
TGAAAGAAATAGTAGGGATGGAAAAAAAATATTTTTTTGGACATTTCTAGCCTTTATTTTGCTCAAGCAAACTAGATTTGGAGGGGTTTTTTTAATTTGTATTTTTAAAATTTTTAAGAATAAAACGTTCAATCTGGTGTAATTAAGAAGACAAAATAATTAGAATGATTACAAATATTTTCAAGATGTTTTGAACAATATGCTAATAATATCAATTGTTAAATTTTAAAAATTGACGCATATGTAATTCTTTAAATTTTGTAGGATCTAATTTGGTCAATTTTGGTTTTCTACTCCTTCTATTTGAAAATGTGTACAAATTTTAAAGACATCCATGTGCAAAAAAATATCTAATTGGTACAATTCATTAAAAAACTCCATTGTCAAGAAGTTGTTGGGCCTTGAGGGAATCAGTCAAATCACCACCATGAAGCTTAATTAACCTTTATATAATTGTTTGATAATTTTTTGATGGTTTTCATCTAAGAATAAAGACTTTCTCTACAAAAGTTGATATTTTAGATTTTAGGAGATCAAATTATTTTGATTTCTTGAAGTGTAATATGTATGTGTAATTATATTAATTATGATATACATGAGAATAGTCTAGAATTTTGACCAATAATGAAGGTTATAATAAAAAATGATGTTTTATAATTTAAACTTTTTAAATGATTTTTAAACGAAAAAAATACAAATGAAATACATACATTATAGTACTATATGAATTCTAACACACAAAACTTCAAGTTGCAATAACTTATTGATTTTTTGGATTCTTTCAAAGTTTTGAAATAGAGTTGAAACATACCTTATCAATTTTTACTTTCTAAATTTAAATCTAAACAAAAAATGGATACTTTAATATATACAATCAAGTTTGACCAAGGTGCATCCACTTTTGAATGCAAATATCCATGGGATTCAAAGTTGTAATTGTATTTGAAAAATTTGACCACTTTATTAATCTTCTATTAAAAAATCAAAACCACCCTCCAACATTATGGGACTAGTCAAATCAACTTATATAATATGTACCACCCCTTTGCACATTGTTTATAGATGTTATGATGTACCTAGATTATTGGTATTAAGGTATTAAAGGAGTAAATCTTCAAGAGAATTCTTTAAGGTGATTCATTTGTCATTTGTTTGTGACTTGTCTGTGACTTATTTGCAACTTGTTTGTGACACATTTGCGACTTATTTGTGACTTGTAAAATCTGTAGATTTCAAAATGTATGAAATGTAGAAAATCTATAATTGTATAAAATCTACAAATCTACAAACTATAAAAATCTTAGAATTCCATTAACAAAATTTGTTACAAAAAGGATACAACTACTTACAAGTTTTATATGTCAAATCTAATGGTACTTTTGACAAGTGATATGGAACAATTGTTATTACACAATCAGAAAATGATTTGAAAACAACTAGGAAACAACTACTAAACAACTACTAAACAACTTCAAAACAACTAGGAAACAACTTCTGTCATTTTACAATTGCAATTGTTTCTTAATTATTTTCTAGTTGTAGACTAATTGTTTTCAAGTTGAATCCTAGTTGTTTTCTAGTTGCAATCCAGTCATTTTCAAGTTGAATTGTAGTCAAATTTAGATAATATGCGACTGCAGAGTTGTCTACATCAAAAACTATGATGAATATTGGATGTAGAATATCTCACAATAATTTTAAATGACAATTCTATTACCCTTTTGTGATCCTACACTTCATTCTACGACTACTTTGCAACTACTACAATATACACGTCAAAGTTGGTGCAAATAAAGAAAGATTATAGTTGCAGTGCAGTTGTATAGGACACTCAGTTGCAAAATAGTTGTCGAATACCGGTTGCAACAGACACGTTTTTCTTCTAGTGTTTAAGCCAACAATTCATAAGGATCCAAAATAGATGATTTCCATGGTGATCGGCTTGTTGTTTAAGGGTTAATCAATTTGTTTTGGAATTCCTCACTACTATTTTAGTTTTAAATAAATTATTCTTTTTGTTTTTAACAAACAAAACGGAATTTCATTGCCAAGGATATGTTATTTGATTCCTTTAACCCCTCATGAGCAAAGAGTGATCCCTTGAAATACTAAAAGTGGGGTCTAAGGAGTTTGATGTTCTCTTTCTTTTTTATTATTTTTAGTTAAACCATCCTCTAATACCATGGTTACAACTAGAGACGACCTTCATGTGCCATAAAAATTTAGTCAATTTGACCACGTGGAATGCAAGATTGTAAAGTTTGAAGCTTGAAGGAAAAAAATATTTTCATCCTTGCCGAATAGTATCAACAAACCTTGAGCTCTATTGGAGTGAGATTTTTCCTCTATTTAAAATCAAGTCTTTGTACAATTGAATAATACATCTTGTTAGATGCGCACATGTAAAATTCCAAAAGCAAACCAAGGGTCTACCTTACTCTAAATCATTTTACAATACATGGAGGTCAACTTAACAATACACTATCCGTAATGTATACTTTTGTTGTTAATTTCATATGCATTAATTAAAGAATTTTTTTTTGGAAATGACAACAGTGAAAGCATAGAATCAAGCATAAGAATGTATGGAAAAAATTCAAAATCTTTGAGTAGACAAATTACAAGATTATAGAGTTAGAAAATTTTTTTAATTTTTTTTTATTATAAATTGCCAGTTAGTTTTAACAAATATGAATCCTTCCTTAGAGTGAGATGTTTTCACTTTGCACTGAATATATTTTTTGTAGGCACAATTGCATAGAATATCACATTATTATATGCATGCCAAATTTCAAAAATAGATGAGGGATTTACAAGGGGATTTAGCACTAGCTATCCAAACTACTAGCAAGTTGCCTAATTTTTTTGGAGAGCATAACTTTTGATCTAGGCGTGTGATTGGACTTATCCTTTCCCTTCCACAAAGGTGGTTTGTATCATGGCATTCTTTTTTCTACTTTTATAGAGTGCCAAAGTGGCAATATGAAATGTTTTAGTAGTGCTCCAAATTCTGTAGTAAGAGATGATAATTAATTTGGAGAAGTTAGATTTCTTGAAATATTCTTCTAGTAAATTTTTCTTGAAAGAAAAATGGAAAATAATGGAATCTAACACAAGTTGTTTCATATTTTTGGAGCTTTGTGGAATTAGTTGCAAACTTTAGAAGTTGAAATTTGGTGGTCATTACAAGTGTCCACCTCTAGAAAAGTACACTATTTGTACATTGCCAATGCAATGAATAAGCAAAATGTACTTTTGGATTAGAAGACACTTTTAGAGCCCGTGCACTTTATAGACCTCTTACTTCAGGTACTTTATTTAAAAAGCATGTCAATGCTGTATAGATAGATCCAATCATAGTGTAGCTACTTGTTTCTTTGCAATAAAGGGGGTTCATTGCAGATAGAGAATCAATATATAAGTGTCTAGGAAAAAATTTGTGCCAAATAAATCAATATTTTAGGTTATTTATTTTTTATTATTTTATTATTCATTGATATGATTTGATTATTCTTTGCATTTTTACTTGAAATAATAATTTTTTGAAGTTGAGATAGAAAATTTGATCAAAAATTTGTTAGGGGACATGAAGAGGTTCTTTAACCCTACGATGTTGAGACCTACCATCAAGGTACTTTGCCCAAAATGATCTAATTTATTGACCAATAGGTACATTTTTTATTGCTATAGTAATCTTAAAAGTCATTCGTCAACCACTTTTGAATTCAACATCCTTCTAGGATTAACTACCAAAGTCTTTTTGCACTATGTAACTAAAGAAGAAGTGTGCAACATTAGCCTCCAAATTGGAAAAGGAAAAAGAACCAAATGGAATTTAAAGTCTAAGATTAGTCTCATGAGAAACCTAAAGCCTTTCATCGACAAAAATGTATTTTTGCCTATTTAAGAAGGTTTAAAATGAGATGTCAAGCTTTGTCTTGTGCGATCTTATGAATATTGCAAAAGTTATAATATATTTGTACTTATCATTTATGATCTCATGACTAGGATGTAATTCCAACAACTTTGTAGGCAATATTCAACACAAATCAGTTTGAAATCACTACTAAGTAGATCCTTCTTTCATGACACGTTACCACTCTATGTATGTAGTTGTTAGAAAGTTTTTAAGCATTTGCATCTTCAAAATGATGAAAAAAACAATAAACATGTTAGTGAACAATCCAAAATGCAATGAAGTACAAAAATAATAAAAGAAATTCACAGCTAATATTTTTTTCAAATATCCCTTTTTATCACTTTGTATGGAATTTCATCACTACAATGAGCAATATGTAAAGTTTTTATTTATAATTGTACGACCAATGCACATTTACAACAACTTCTAAACTTGTGATTTGTAAAGATCCAATTGGCTTGCCTACATATGGTTAACCTTAAAAGGATGGACCTACGACTACTTCACAAACTTCAAAGTCCATATCTATGTAAATATCTATTTAGCAACTATAATAATGAATCTTTTTTTTGTTATTTTCAGAGATGTAATCACATATTTTGAATCCATTTAAAGTATTTTGACATTCATTGAAAGCAAGACACGATGACAAACATGTTTCTATAAGCCCCATCTTTAAATGCCTATGAAGAATCTATAATTATATATAAACTTTTATACTATTGTCCATATTTCAAGAATATAACAAATTTAGTAGTATTTTTTATTTCATGTATAAGACACAACAAAAGTCAACCACCTAGAGACAAGGAAAAAAAGTGATTTAGAGTTTGCAAAGAGAAATGACAAGTCATGTGGCACTTGAAAGATAAAAAAAAAGATTGATTTCTACATGTCAAATAGAAATAGAAGGATTTATATAATTATAGGACACATTGGGTGGAAAATAATTCTATAATTAGATGCCAAATTTTTAGGAAAAAATATTTTTAAGAACATCTTTTTGTGTAGAAATTACAACAACAACAACAACAACAACAACAACAACAACAACAACAACAACAACAACAACAACAACAACAACAACAACAACAACAACAACAACAACAACAACAACAACAACAACAACAACAACAACAACAACAACAACAACAACAACAACAACAACAACAACAACAACAACAACAACAACAACAACAACAACAACAACAACAACAACAACAACAACAACAACAACAACAACAACAACAACAACAACAACAACAACAACAACAACAACAACACTTTTTTCCAAAGAAAAAAATAAATTGGCATAGATGTGCCATCTCCTATGAAATTATGGCAATGTTGGTTCAACAATAAGGCTTGAATGTTCTTCATATTAATAATGATGTCCAAATGTTTGAAATTGTATAATCTGATTTTATTTGAATTTTGAAATATTTGAAATTATAAAATTATAAAATAGTTTTGAAATCTAACTTGTTAATTTTTAATTTTTAAAATATAAGAAAAAAATTATTATTTGATATTTTATAAACTTTAAAGTTTAAAATTTTAAAATGAGATGTAAATTTTATTTTATAGATAAAATATTTTGATATTGAACACTTTATATTTGAGTAAATTATTAATAATATTTAAAAAATCAACATTATAAATGTGATAATGCAACTCAAAAAAGCATATCTTGAATTGATAGAATAATCAATGTTTTTGTTACGTTTAGACTCTAAAATTTTCTATCCAGTTAATTATAATATGATTAATTAATTTTAAAATTATACAATTATAAAATATTGAATATTTTCAAATTTCAAAGTTCAAAGATTTGAATCCAGCTTATCAACAATTTTTTCATTTTTCAATTTCTAAAACATGTAAATTCATAAAATTGATGAAGTTGAAAAATAAAAGGTTATACATATAAATTTCTGAAATTTTAATAATTCAATTTGAAATTTGACTACTAATCAGTTAATTAAATTTATAAAAAAAAAGTTATAATTTTGTAAGCTTTTGAAATTTTGTAATATTTATGATTAAATTTTTTTAATAAAATTTTAAATTAATTCAAATGAAATAGTGATTACTATTAGACTTTTATTATTTACAAAACTATCACCAAGGCAAATAGAGTTAAAGAGAAATGCCCCAAATCCACTAATTGGCTTGTATACCAATACCTTCGATGCTAAACAACAACAATTTGAATTCAAAATATGAGGCTGTCAATCTGTAATAAATACATAAAGCTTGAAATTAGAATTGTTGAATGAAAATACTAAACTTCTAATTCAAATTTTGAGTTTTAATTCAAAATGAGTTGGTAAATATAACATACTACTATATTGAAATATTTCCACAAAATAAAATGAAAAATGAAAAATAGTGTAAGAAATTTAAGAAATAGTTATTTAATTTCCCACTCAAAATTTTTTTAGAAATTAATTTCAAGTCAATTATCAAAGTCAAGCTATATTAACCATTATATAAATGATTGATGATTTCATATGTAAGAAAACATTTTTTCCATATATGTTGATCTTTAAGAATCCTTGGTGGAAAGTCAAATTATTGGGATTTTTGTTAAATATAATATGTACATAAATTAATATCATTAATAATATAATAAAAAAATTTTAACAACTTCAACAAAAGAAGAAGTTAGAATGAAAGACATTGTTTTTTCATTTATTCTACAAAAACCATTAGAGAAATTTTGAGGCCTCTGGAAGGCCACTTATTACGGACTTATTTTTTCCCTACAGCCACTCACTTGAAGCGTGATGTTGGATGACTGTTAGTAGTTCAAAATCCAAATACATGAAATTAAATAATTAGAATTCAGATATTGTAATGTACCTTACCTTTAATTGTTGCATACATCATACTCTAACCAAATTATGAAAAAAAATTAAAAAAATGTTGAAAATAGTCCTATGATACCTATCATAAGAGTTTTTTTACTAGCATTGTCATATACATTATTTATTGACAATTGGTGGAAGTGATGGGTAAAGAGGTTGTTTTTATAGAGAAATCAATTGTCCATGGTGAATCCTCAAAGGATATGGGATATTTAAAAGATAGATCACTCATTGTCAAATGCAGGAGTTGTGTTTAAAGTCAAATTTTAGACCCCATTTAGGCAAAGAGAATGATTTTTTTTCAAAAAACTTTGAGCTAAAAAAAGTTGAATAATTAATCTAGTTTTCATCTACAAAAATCCTTTTGAGATTTAGATGCTTTGGACAATAAAAAGTTATGGACAAAATTCTAAAAGAAGTTGGAAGGAAAATTTTCTTTGACATTTTCAAACACCCTCTCCAAATTTTTTCCATAACTTTTTATTGGAGGCTGTAAATTTCTTAAGGATTTTTGGAGATAAAAACTAGCTTAATTCTCAAACTTTGAATATAATTTTTGCTTTTGACTTAGCTATAAGCGGTTGTGCTTCTAGTATTAATTCTTATTTACACATTTCTCATAGATTATTTTACTTGCTACTATTCCATTTGTACAAATAGCTTCTTTTTTCACCTTCAAATACACTAAATTAAGAGGCTTTTGAAGCTTGTTAAAAAACATTAGAATTCTCTAATTTTTTGGCAACTGGTTTGAGAAACCACTTCATTTGGCTTAATTTGTTTCATTATCCAATTAATTGCCTTGTATGTTGATGCGGTTGATTATTAAACATATATCTCCTACACCCTCATTATTGAGTCTTGATGTCCTGAGACTCTGAGAGTGACCACATTAGTCTATTAATTGAAAATAGGCATGTAGCTCCAATGCATTGTCAAGTTGTGTGAATTTCGTGAAATAGAGTAGTAACAAAACTTTGTAGGAATTTGTTTCTTTAATTCAAATTAAATAAATAAAAAGCAGATGAAGTTTGACTAAAGCAAATCAAATTTGGAATTACACCAACCTCTATAGCATTAGCCACATAACCAAAGACATATTGTTAAAAATCAAGCAAATTAAGATATACAAATGAATAATAGTTGTAAGAAAATTTCAAGCAACAATATTAGATTTCAATTCCCAGACATCAATGAATATGGCAACGCCATGAACAAAACTAAAACAATTATGTTACAACTTAATGTTTGTTTCTACAATGATCACTGCTTCAACAAAAAAATTATTGAAAAATATTTGAAAATATTTTATAAATGATCAAATCAATTGGTGAGGATTTTGAATCTTTCCATCTTCGAAATACATTCTATAAATATACAACATTATGAATTACAACACATACTAGAACAATTTAAAATCATAATTTTTAAAAGATAGGTCAAAAAAATGAAATAATAGAAAAAGTATTTGTAGACTAAACTCACCTAAATAGCTATCTTTGGGGGGTCAAGCTAGGTTGAAGCTAGGTTGATTGCTGAAAAATAAATATGAATATGGATACGTATGTATCTGTATCCATATATGGATATGATTGTTGTAAATAATGAACGCTAGCTTACTAAACGTGACTATATTAGAACAATTTGAGTTAACGTCCTAACCACACTAAGAACTCCAGACAGCTCTCGAAGAAGAAAACGCATATTAACACATTAAGCACAATCTCATAGTATTTACTCATAGTAATATGGTCAAATATACAAACGGTATACGGTCAAGTATACAAACCGAATTGAAAGGCACGCTTATCACATGTGCCTCAATTCTTCTCAAGTCTTATTTGGTATAGATCTATAGATTAGTACGTGCGGTGCTGCTCAAGCATAAATATATTTCCGCTCTAGATCACTACCTCCGAACATTTTCACATTCCGAGTATAATATTGATAACACACCAGTCGCCACGCACTCGTCTCGTTTCACATATTTGACCGATTGGTTGATCGATCATCGATCGATCCACCCACAAGCAAAGTGTCCTTTGTCCACTTCTCGAATAATGTCTAGGTAGGTGAAACCCAAGTAGTACCTAGATGCTACCCTGGAAAGTGGGCAATCTGAACACTCCGTTGCAAGCTCTATGCATCGACAACACTAGCAATTGCCGGGTTTCCCTCGTTGACACTGTACGTGTGCTGGTTCCAAATGATCTTGTACTTCAGCCAGGACGAACCCTTGGGGTTCATTGGATATTCGTAGTTGCACTCGGCTTCCTCATTACTCTTCGAGCACAGACACCCTTGACCGAAGAAGTACTCGCAGCCGTTGTCCCGGCCAGTCGAACCATCCGGAGTACCAATCAGTAGCACGGCTCACGCGGTCAGTGGTCCAATCGTGGCGCAGCCCCGACGGTCCGTAGGACCGACATCAAGCGCTGCCGGCGTCGTAGTGGCAATCTTTGTTGTAATTATGGCAACCATTGCAGTGGCGAATGCAGAGGTAATAACCCGTGTGCTGCTTCGACGAAGTGTACTCCGGCACCATCAGCTGCGCGTCGTCGTTCGACTGACCGGTCGTCCTTACCAAATGACACCCCGTCGCTTTCCACCCCTCGTAATACGCCTGCAAAGCAATATTCAAGCGTCATAATGTATCATTCAGCCAATCTTCAAACTCATGCCTTGGATCAGAATCACATCAGCTGATTTCGTTGCAAACTCGTAAAGCAAACTATCGCAAATGCTAAGGGAGGCATATCCCAGACGATGAACCCTCTGTGACATCAAGATTGTATACTGCCATTCGGGTTGGATATAAACCTGAGGTCCGAGAGCTCGCTTATCGTCGTCACTGTTGCGGTTCGAGCGGCCGCGTAAGAAATCCCAAACGGGAAGATACTCATAGCGCACCGGCTGCCGGTCAACATCCTCTTCGCTCAAGAACTTCTCAAGGAGCTCGGGAGTCGCTGAACTGCTGGCAAGTTTGCTTCGCGTCTCCGCGGTACTGCCCTTGACGCGCTTGGTGTCAGTGGTGGTGAGTTTAGCAGAATCCTGGCGTTCGCTCTGGCCATAGCCAGCGCACGCTTCCAGAGCGCCCACGTTTTTCAAGCCCTCAGCCTTGACGCACGCTTTCGCTTGCATCTGCCACTGGCTGTATTGGAGCTCAGAACTGGCGCTGCTCCAGCTCTGGTACACGGCGCCCGTGTAGGCCACGTACACGATGTGCGACCCCCACATGTTCATGAAGTCGCGGAATGGCGACCACGCACTGTCCATGTGTGAGTCATTCACAAACTTGGGCAAGTTTCGGAAGTCCTTTATGAAGTCTTTCTTGAGCGGGAGGTCATTGAGGTCGGAGCCCCGAGGGATGTAGGTCTTGCTATGGAAGCGCATGGCGTGCACTTCGGCCACTTTCACATTGGTCTCAGATCCTGTCACTCTGTTGAACTCGGATTCCACGCTGAAAGACACTCCCTTTGCAGTTCCGCTCACTCCCATCTCCGCAGCGATCTGCTTACAATGCAGCACACATTACAAGCAGCGGCCATGTATCAATCATTATCAGCAATGCAGCCGATGCCAAAGGACTTATCTACTGTATTTGTTTTCACTGAAACTCGAGAAGCCCACTCCTAGAATTTGAGAACCATTGGATTCAATCAAACACTTCGTAATATTCCTTCCATTAGAACTGGAAGCGTATCCTGTGACTGGTTTTTGATTTAACATCCAGCCAGTGAACCAACATCACCACTGTTGAGGAGCAGTACTCTTAGTACTGCGTGACCCCATTCTGTGATTTGCTTAAAACTCAAATTGACCAATGGAAGATTGAATGCATGGCATACCGACTGCTTGAACTTATCGCAGCTCTCAAACCACTTGGAGTTCGAGTCGGTGTACGAGTTGTTGGACGTCTCAGCAATGCGGTTCATATCCTTAGAATCGAAAATCAACGGGTCCGAGTTGTGGTCGCTCTGCAGGTTCACATTCGGCAGGTAGACTATCCTTCCGAGAGATTCGACTGCAGCACTGCTGTCTGCATCAACACCGAACTGTCTAGCATGGACGAAAATTTCTCCTCCAATCGCCGCCACAAGAAACAAGCATGATATCCATCTGAGTTCACCAACATTCACACGTACGTCGGGTGAGTATAGCTAGTTGTAAATGAATCAAATATACATGCTTCATATTGATGTAGACTTGCCATGGTCAGTAGCACATTGCCCATATTGCACTAGCAGAATCTAGTACATCAACCTCCACTCAGCATAGAAATTGAATTCTATTAGAATGGCACACCCAATGAAATTATTGGTACGATCAATGAAAATCCTTACATACGCTGAAACAGCAAAATAATGCCCACACATGAAGTTGACGCAACATGCAAAATGACAGCATAAGCGATATTGTCCCAACCGTGTGGTCAATGTCAAAAGATCCATGGCCATCTTCACAAGTTCTGCTCCAAAACAGCGCTAAGCTTACGGTGGGATCAAGATCAAGAGAAGACTGTGATGGGAGGATGAACTTCTCAGCTCAATTTATAGTGGCGTCCACGTCAGAGATGCACAAGCATCGGTACCACGAATGCAGCTCGGGCATCAATAGAACATCCCATGTTTTTCTCGTTTTAGGTGCTTGCTTGCAGTTCCCAGACTAACTTTGCATGCAGAATCTCCTGACTTGGACGTCACACGTAGCGGGAAGCTACGTTCCTGTGCAACTAGCTCGGACAAGAAACATAGCATAAGGAGCTTAGACAAGAGCTTCGTAATTCAGCAATAGAATGCGTCAAGTTTGCAATGTAGCATTCAATTTTAAAAACCTTGTGAGAATAATGGACATACTATTAACTCACCAGAACTAACTTACTCGTCAAGCAGACTCGCCTATCTCATTCACCAGAAGCTTCTCACCGTGATGGTTCCGCACAAGCTTCACAAGAATTAAATAATTTTGGCGTAATTTTGCAGGCATTTGACTGTAGACCAAGTAGCTTTTGGACCTTGGTTCCACCATACTAGATAGATATGTGTATCATTTATCCGTAGGCATAGTCTCTATCCTTTGTGCATAATTGATGTCAAGAGAAGGGGAGAATTCATATTGCATGTCACACAGAAAGTTTTTACTGTGGGGAAATTGCAAGAGGCAATCGTATACTGGTGGTCATTACAGCCTAGCCTAAGTTCAAATGTTTTTAACTGAGTATCATTTTCTCCGAAGAGGTAATGTGGTGCCTGTTTACCCGAGTCCTCGAAGAAGTGATTAATGGGGACTCTACATGCGGCAATTTAATTTATTGCAATGAGCCCAGTCAGAGATGGGGAGGCAATGATTGTGACGTTCATCTGCAAAAAGTTAGAAAAAACAGGACGTATAGGGAAAAGCTCAGATATCTGCATTTCAGGCTGCGCACACTGACACGTGCCAAAGTCGTGGAAATCCTCCCATTTGCGTTCAGATGCTTCACTTCCTCACGGCAGTGAGTGAGCTAACTTAGTGCACACCACGGATCGAAGCTAAGATACATTACGACCTAATTGGTCAAAGCCATGCTCAGAGTGCATGCACGATTAATTTCAAGTAAGAATGTACTCGCGATTGCAAAGGGGGTTGCTAAGGATGTAATAACAGATTTTGCATGCTCCTATTTCACTGGGTTTTCTATCTCTGAGTTTCGGTCATCAGCGAAAATGCCACTGACAGATTGTTCACTAATTATGTTCGGTAAATGGAATTAAGTGGCTGTCTCTGATGAAGTCATCACGAAGCCAATGGGAATGGCTAACGCGGTGAAGAGTGATTATTTCAAAACAGACCATATGAGGGCCTTCTGTTGTGCGTAAACTCATTCTGTGACTTAGAACTCTCTTTATTCAGTATTGTGAACAATACAGACTGAGTGGTGTTGCGATTCTTCAGCTATCTTACAGAGACTTAATGTGTTCGCACATTCTCTAACTCTGATCCGCAGACACTCTCTAAAAGCAACAACCGAACTAAAAACAACGTTGACACGAAACCTGGACAAGTAGTCTGAGGAGCGACCAAAAGGATGAAACCCTCGGTGTATAATGTGGATGGATTTCATCCACCACCAATACTCCCACAGATCCATTCACATTCTATGCAGAAATCTTATCACTATACTCCCACTGATTCTCGTGGAATGTACAAACGCCCATGAGCTGTCGAAGGCGTTGAAAAGTATCTCGAGGTAGAGGCTTTGTAAAAATATCAACAATCTGTTCGGTAGTATGGACGTACGTGAAATCCAACAATTTGTCTTCATAGTATGTCCTGATTGCGTAATATTTCATATCAATGTGTTTTGTACGCTTGTGATATTCCGGATTCTTCACTAATGCAATTGCTGCTTGATTATCGCAATAAACCGTGAGAGGGAGCTCTTGTGTGCAGTCAATTGTTCGTAAAAGTCGACAGAGCCATATAGTTTCTTTTGTCGATTCAGCCATGACAACAAGTTCAACTATTATCGTGGAATCAGCAAAACAACCTTGTTTGTGGCTTCTCCAAGCAATCGTTGTTGAGCCAAGTAAGTAAACGAACCCTGTACGACTTTTTCGATCATCAAGATCCCCACCAAAATCCGCATCGGAATAGCCAATTAATCTCGGAGGAGGACATTGACCACGGTAATAAAGTCCATATTGCTTTGTGCGTTTGAGATAACGCATAATGCGTTTAACCGCAGTCCAATGACTTTGCTGGGGCCGCTCTTGAAACTGTGATACCTTGTTTACAGCATATGCTATATCAGGCCTAGTAATAATCGTGCTGTACATCAGACAACCAACAGCCTGGCAATACGGTACATCTATTGCCGGGTCTTTAGGATCGTTATTTTTACAGAGCTTTACATGAGTATCAGCTGGAATAGAAACTTCATGTGCATCTTGCATACCAAATCGGAGAAGAACATCTTGAATATAACGTTCTTGGTGCACGAAGATAGAACCTGTGAGCTTGCATCTGTTAATCTGGAACCCAACAAAATAGTCCATATCCCCTCGAGTGACTTTGAAAGTGCTTTCCAGATAAAGCATAATACTTTCAACATATTTGGGATTGGTAGATGCTATAATGCCATCATCAACGTAAATTCCAAGAATAGTATGTAACTCTCCGTGATTTGAATACACGCAGCAATCAGCTTCGCTTGCGATGAGTCGGAACTGTTTGAGAAAACCTGAAATTTGTAAGTTCTATTGTTTGGCCGATTGTTTAAGGCCATAAATGCTTTTCTTCAGACGGCAATAGTGCTTTGGATTTTGAGGATCAACGTAGCCTTGTGGTTGAGACATATAGATTTCCTCAATAAGATCGCCATTTAAAAATGCAGTACCGATATCAAACTGTTGAAGGTGCATGTGTTTGGCTGCGGCAGTTGCAAAAATAGCCCGAATTGAATCATATCGTATAACTGGGGAGTAAGTCTCCGTAAAATCTAGTCCTTGTTTCTGAGTAAATCCCTTAGCGACAAGTCTCGCTTTGAATTTGTCAATATCGCCATTAGATTTATATTTGATTTTATACACCCATTTATTTCGGACCGGTTTGCGATCTGATGGTTTCGGTACCAACTCCCAAGTCTGATTCTCAAGTAAAGAGGTATACTCCCGATTCATAGCTTCTTGCCAAGATGATGAATGAACTGAAGAAATCGCTTCATGATAAGTCTGTGGTTCTTGAATTGCTTCTCCCATGGATGCAAGCAAAGCATCTGAAAAACGAATAGAATCATGATCCATTGGATCCAAACGTAATAAATCTGGCGGTATAGGATCCTCCGGTAACTCTGGAAAGTTAGCATAATCCGGAAGACGTGGCGTGCTATTCAACAGCTCTTGAATGGATCGGAATCTAGGATCAATAGGTTCTCATCTGCATTTGCAAGTTCCACTGGTGAAGATATAACCACTGTATTATGTGAAGATAAAGCTCCCACTGTTGGGAAGGAAAGATTAAGATCATCTGATGGAAAATCAGGAGGATCAATAATCTGTAAAGCTGCTTCAGGATGCACAGGGACATCATTAGAGTATGAGCATGTCAATCGACTCCCACTGCTATTTGGATCTCTTATTGAACTATCAATGATAATCTCATGTGGTTGTTGGAGATGAATACCAGGATCGATCACTTGTGGTAACTGGTCAATTGCCAATTGAACGTACTCTTCGCGTCCAGGATCGGGGGAAAAATCTTGAGGATATTTACTAGATTTTTCATCAATGCAGTAATCAGCAGTCTCGATAATTTTGTCCGTAACAGGGTCCCAAAAACGATAGGCACGACTCATGGAGGAGTAACCTACAAAATAAGTCCTGATACTTTTGGGATCCAGTTTCTTACGCATCTGTTTGTTAACAAACACCCAGGCTACAGAGCCGAATACCCTGTAATTTTGGACAGAAGGTTTCTCCCCGAACCATCGCTCATAAGGAGTCTGATTTCCAAGCTGATGATTGATGGTCCTGTTAAGGATATAGATAGCAGTATTAACCGCCTCAGCCCATAACTTCATGGGCAATGCTTTTGCATGAATAAGACTTCGTGCCATCTCTAGGATAGTCCGATTATCACGTTCGATATAGCTGTTTTGCTGGGGGGTATAAACTGTGCTAAGTTGGCGATCAATATTCATGTCCTGCAAATATTTACTGAAAGTATTGTTGAGGAATTCTTTACCTTGATCAGTTCGTATGGAAATAACGTCATGCACTGTTTCCTTCTTCACCAACTTGACGACTCGTTGGAAAAACGGAAACGCCTCAGACTTCTGCTTGGCAAAATGTACAAATCGATATGCTGTCGCGTCATCCTTGTATAAGACGTAATAGAGAGAGCCTTTTAATGATGGAGTTTGAGCTTGCTTGCCTGAAACGTTGCCATGTATCAATTGTCCTGGTAACAGAGATCTTTGTTTACTGGGATCAGATTTGTAACTGGATTTATGCTGCTTGCCAAGCATGCATCCTTCACATGGATGATTAAGCTGAACATGTGAAGCAAGTTTAAAATCCTGTAAACTGTCATTGCTACTCATCTTGTGGATGGTATCGATATTGATGTGTTCCATGCGGGCATGCCAAAGAAGAAGATCTTCATGAGCTTTTGATGAATTAGCCAGAAAAGCAGAATCACTAGTGCCTGATTTTGACAGTATCAGAGCAGTATCACATGCTTCCACTAGAGGATCGGAAACAATATGAGCATAATCAGTTGATTGAGATATCGCCATGTTTGTCGGAAGAATGACTGTTATTGAAAGTTGATACAACTTCCGGTATCGAACACCTTCTAGAACTTTGCGACCAGAGAGAGTAGAAAATATACATCGACTTGGGAAAGTGCTAAAAGAGAGATTCCGCTCAGATACGAGACCAACTGAGAATAGATTGCGTTTTAGTTTTGGAACAAAGAGGACATCACAAAGAAGTCCCTTATAATATTGGCCATCGACAAGACATCGTATCTGAATGTTGCCTTTTCCTCTGACCCAAAGTTTAGTGTCATCGGCAATTTTTACAGTGTGGATACCTTCAGGAATCGGTATGAAAGTAGAAAACCACTCGATCCTGTCAGTCATGTGCTCACTTGCACCGCTATTAGCAAACCAAATGTCAGAATAGGAATCTGCCTCAAAGGCATAACTCGAGACAGTTGAAGTGATCATAAAAGCAAAGTCGCTGTCCGAAAGAGATGTAGAGTCGTCATCTGAACTGCTAGATAAGCGTAAACTCTCCACCAGATTTGCTTCACTGAGTCCGCCATCGATCTTGCGAGGGTCCTTGCCATTTGAACGCTTCTTCTGCGGTTTGGGACAATCAGCGGACCAATGCCCAAGTTCATGGCAATTGTAGCATTTTGTACGCGCTTTCAGATCACGAATGTAACTCAAGTCCTTCTTGTATTGTTCCTTTTTCGAGAATATATGAGATCGGGAACCTGTAGCACTAGCAGAACCGGTAGCAGTAGCGGAACGGGTGAAGAAAGCATGGTCTAATTCATTGTCACCACTCCCTTGACGATGAAGTAAACTTTCATGTCTGAGTAGTCGTTCTTCTAAGGTGTCAACCGTTTGACATATCTCAGGTACATTGGACCATGCAGCAATAATGTTGTTGTAACTCGGTGGAAGGCTGTAGATTATTTTAGAAATAATCATTTTATCGGGAATCACGTGACCAAGATCAGCGAGTACCATGGCCATTTCAGTGATGCTCTGAATATGAGAAGAAATATCATCGCTACTTTTCATTTTATAATCGAAAAACTTTCCCTGAAGCGTAAATACACTTTCGGGAGTTTTCTTGAGATGTAACGAACAAAGTTTGTTCCACATAGCTGCTGCTGTATGACAGCTAGTAAGCTTACCGAGGATTTTCTGCGAGATAGACTTACTGATAAACATGCGAGCGTTTGCATTTTTCTCGTCTCATGAATCTATTTGGATAAGCTCATGTGGAGAAATATTCTCGACATCAATTGGAATCGGTCGCTTGTTAAGACCAGAGACTACTCTCAGTACTTTCTTAGCCTCAAACACAATTTCCATATGATACTTCCAGACTGAAAATTGCGTTCCGTCAAACATCTTGACAGGAATTTTCTCGTGCTTTTCCAATGGTAACAATCAAGAAAATCAAGAAAATCAAGAAGTTCAAGAAAAGTAAAAACGACTAAGGAAAATCTATAGAGAAGCTCTACAATCACTATATGCCTATAAAAATGAAAAGAGAAAACTATAGTACTCAATGAATCAAGTGCCAGCTCCTGGATCTAAGCCACCAGAGTATGATGAAAAAGAAAAACGGAATTGAAAAAGAGCAGTGAGATTTGCAGGAGGAGGAATATGGAACGTTGAAGTTGTTAACTGAGAATCCAAGAGAATAGGAGGTGCAACTGGAGATTCAATCGGAACTTGTACAAAAGCATCAGTGAAGGAAGTGAAAGTAGTCATCACGCTTAATCGTTCTACAAAAGTTGTTTTAAATCGTTCTAAATCGTTCTAAATCTGAAACTAAAACAGAGAAAGAGAATCGCAGCAAAAATAGCGCTTAGAGGCCCATAACCTGTTGTGCGTAAACTCATTCTGTGACTTAGAACTCTCTTTATTCAGTATTGTGAACAATACAGACTGAGTGGTGTTGCGATTCTTCAGTTATCTTACAGAGACTTAATGTGTTCGCACATTCTCTAACTCTGATCCGCAGACACTCTCTAAAAGCAACAACCGAACTAAAAACAACGTTGACACGAAACCTGGACAAGTAGTCTGAGGAGCGACCAAAAGGATGAAACCCTCGATGTATAATGTAGATGGATTTCATCCACCACCAATACCTCCTTACATGTATAGGTGGGTGGGAGGAGTCAACAGGGTCGAAATAGAACGCTTCTATCCTACTTTCACGCTTACCGAGCATCGGTAGCACCGTTCTTGTCTTTTAGTTGCTTTCTTTGCCCACCGGCCTCCTCACATGTAGCTGAGCTAGATCCCATTCCAGGCCTGCAACGAGGAGTCCAAATTAACACAATATTATTGACTATATCACTTGATATGCACGTACTACACATTTGATGAATCCCAGCAGTTCTGATTTGCAGAGCTTTCTGATATCATACTGGCGGTCCAATGATCCGGCAAAAGCATCGATCTTGCCAATGGCAAAGAAATCACGTTGCAAGCTTCCGTAGAGGAGCAAAACATGACTGTATGCATGCGCGGAGGCCATACGTACATCCATATATTAACTACAGCTGTGAAAAGTGCCAACTTGTGTCAACACCCTAAAGCACGCGAGACCTTAAGTACCCCCCTTCCAGCTATCCAAGCAGGCATCCAAGCAGGCTGGCACTGTTGCACTATTACCCAGATGTGGTCATTTAGGGTTCGAGAATTTCCTCATAAACAAGTTTTCACCAAGATGAAAGCTAGGACCCAACTACATTTCTGAATGGCTTCTATTTAGCAATTGAATCTTGTGTAGTTTTACTGCTTTCTATCGGAAGAAAATTCAAAATGCCCTTGGGGCATTTTGGACGTAGTTGCAGCACAACAAGTTGCATTGCTCCTGCTAGGCTCTCTCAACTTGCTCAGTTTCAAGTCAATCTTCCTCATCATCTCCAGCTGGCGGTACTTCAGTGCTTTTCTTCAAATGAATGGAGGTCAATTGATTTCAAATTGAAGATGGAAACATGGAGTAGGATTGCATAATAAACAAGAAGGAGAACGCTCGTCATATAAAATTTAACCCCTAAAGCCCTAAGGGTGTTTTTTTGTCAAAAACCACTCAAAACTACCACTTCTATTGCATTCACTTAAGGAAACCAAAAAATGTATTTTTATTTTCATTTTGGAATTTAACCATAGGATCTTGTACTTGACTTGTCTAAAATCATGTAGTAAAAATTTTGTCAAATTTGATCGTACGGATTGAAAGATACTAGCATTCAAAGTTGGACAAAAAGTTTTTTCTTAAGAAGATGCTTAAATTGCCTAAAAAACGAAGATTGTCCATAACTTTCTCATCCCTAGTCCAAATAGAATGAATCAAAGCTTCACCTATAGATAAAAATATAATATTCTAAGAAAAAAAATTTCAAATTTTTTTTTTGACTTTTTTGTAATTTTAGGGAGACTGCCTCTCAATCTCCATTTCTTGCTTATTGTGCCATAACTTTTTCACCCAACATCCGATTGAAACAAAAAATTATTTATCCACCAAGCTCTCGCAAAGTTACACAACCTCAAAAAATCTAAAAAAAATTCACTTCAAATTGAGACAATAAGAACCTATCCAGAACCAAATTGTCCCCCGAGGGAACAAACGGGGTTATAGGGGTTAAGGGGACCTTCCAGCTCAATAATTACAATTGCATGTGGAGAGAAGGCACTGACTGTTCAAAGTATCAAATGGTGCAACAGAACAGTCTTGCGCTGATGCGCTGATGGCCACATTTGTTTTTTCGGCAAAATTTCCATAACCGGAAGTGTGCGCAGTTGGAAGATAGACAGCTAATCTGAATGACTATGATTATTGTGGCAGGAGGGAGTCCGCGCGCAAGGAAATTATTTGACCGTTTAGAGAAGACACTAAGAAGCTGAATGATTACCTGCCATTCAGACAGGTGTTTTTTACATTTTGTTTGGAAGTGCCAAAGTGGCGATCAATATTAAATGTTGTAGCCATGCTCCAAATTTCAACATCCATCCACATATTAGATAGAAAATATCACATTATTTAGTGCATATCACATAGGCAAATTTTTATTTCCATCCACAGTTAATCTGTCAATTTTCATCCAAGATATTTATTTTAAATTGAAGTTTTTTGGTGTCCGATTATCCACCTTTTTTTATGCCATTTTGTTCCAAGGGCGTGGTGTTGGGTTCATTACTTTGATGCAAATGGCTGCCAAATTGCGAGGGAAAAGAAACACTGCTATCAGATTAAATCGTCAATTTTGCTACATTGGTGTGATTCTGGGCACCAAAAGCTGTTGAGTGAGGAACGTTCATATGCACCAAGCCTTCAAACTACGGCCGGTAAGGCTAGATTCATCGCCCGCCCGTAAACAAAAGCATTCAATCCACACTCTAGCTTTGAGTGATTGAGAAGCTGCCGGAGCTTGAAAAGTTTCAAGTACACAAGTGATTGAGCCCAAGCATTCAAGTTCTCTTAAGAACATACAAGAGTTTGTAGATTCAAGCGCTCTCAGCTTCAATTTCGAAACTCAAATTAGGTCAAAAGTTTCAACTGAGGGGACACTGGTAAAATTCCAAGACTTTAATCGAGCACATTTCAGGACGCTGCTATCAGATCCTGGCCCAATGACAGATTCTGGCCCATTTAAGAGCTGAAACTGAATTTGGGGACTCCGGTGAAGCTGTGCTTTAAATATTTTTCAGTGAATTATCGTTGAAAGACAAGTGGAATTGGCATCTAACCCAAGTCGTTTCGTATTTTTTGGAGCTTTGTGGAATTAGTTGTAATTTTTGAAGTTGAAATGGCATAAGGCTCTAAAATCGCCCACCTCCTAAATGTACATTGTTTATACATTGCTTATATAACAAAAAAAGCGACATGTACAAATAGTGTACATTCAAGGAAGTGGGCATTTTAAAAACCTCCTACCTTACTCAATTACTCTCTCCCATGAGCACTTTCTTTTTTAATTAAAAAAAAAGAAGCAATGACCATTAAAAAGAAAAAGAAAAAATCCAAAGGGAAAAATTAAAACAATCAATCAAGCTCTCCAAGCCTGCATAACCTCGGGAGTAAGCTAAGAGTTAGATGCACTTGAGTTTATGAAACATGTCAGAGCAAAACACTTTGTTTCTGCACCAAGTATTGATAAACACTTGGCTAATACGTCTTTGGCTCTCCTTTGTACTACAATTAAAGAACATCAAAATGTGATGCATGTAGGCAATGTCCACCAAGATGGTGTCTTTCCACACTAAGTGAAAAATCTCGGCAGGGATGCTAGTTTCTTGATTAAAAATGCGACTATTTCTAACACACCATAAGTGCCAAAAAATGGCCAATTGCAAAATATCTGGGGCAATGTTAAGTTGCTTAGCAACAAGGGTGTAAGCACCTTCCAAATTGAACGTACCAAGGATGATGCTAGTAAGACCTTTCCGTAGGACGGTAATTCATTTGGGCCAAAGGCTCTCCATGTTAATTTGAAGAGGTTCCAAACTTGCCCAGCAATCTTACATGTGTGGAAGATGTGCTCGGTGGTCTCCCTTGCTTGTGAGCTGCAATTGAGGCAATAGGAAGAAAATCCCATAACTTTGCTCCAGCTTGCGGTCGACAAACTGTCGGAGTTGGTATGCATACAAAACATTGGAGTTTTGTAGACCAGGTACTGTTCCATAACCGGTTGTTGAGTTTTCAATGCTCACGTGGCACCGTCCCATTGGCAACCCACCACCATTGCCATAACAAGTTGCAACTCATAACCTTCTCTCCTTTCAACTTGCTTCCTACACCCTTGGATCATGAAGACCAAAGGTTGTGATTGAAACGTGAACAACCGGTTATGTCCGATACTCTACTCGCCGCTACCGCGGCTCGTCGGTTATCTAATACATAGAAGTGAAGTACGTGGTGCCCTGGATTTCTTGTGGCATCATCCGGAGTTGTTCCATTTTGGTGAAGAGTTTGGAGGTGGATGTTCATTTGGTGAAGCCGATGTAGTAGCCCATGAGGGTGAGTAATTGAAGAATTCCTTAGTTTGTCTTGATTTTGATTGCTAGTGCCATTCTCCTAGGTCAAAGTTGAGCTCTTGTATGGGACCTTATAGCCAAATGGTGCCTTTGAATTCCTGCTCCAAATTGATGACGGTGGAATGAAGGTTACCACCACATGTGATAACTCTAGCTCGCTTCAGGTCCTTGTCAGTAAGGTCGTTAAGTTCCGTATCATTCTTCTATTGGTGATTGTGGTGGTTCCATAAATCTTGAATCTTTGAGATGCCTTTCTTCCTCCAGAAGCAGCCATGAAAATAGCTAGCGTCTCCCAGCATGTGGTCGTTCTCATCTATCAATTATGCATTTCATAAAATATTTTGTCTACCAATAGCCTCTTTACCATCAAGTTGTTGGAGGATTAGTCCTTGCCTTGTCTAACACCATGCTCTCCAAACTGCCCACCAAATGTCAGAGCCATTATTGTTTATCCTAAGAGCATTCATTATGAAAAGAATGTTAGGAAGCCATTTGCCACCATGTTTAGGTCTGAGTGATTTCATATGGTATTGGATGAAGGTTCTCCATAGTATGTTGCTTGGTATGAGGCCATTAATCATAAGTTTAGTTAATAACGCTTGTATTTGTAGGGTGATATCGATTAATTTGGCTCCTCCCTAGTTTTGTGGTTGGACGAGCAAGTCACATTCTACTTTGGCCCTACAATGTTTTTCACCATTCTCTCCCGACCATATGTAGTTGCTTATGAGGCTTTGTTGGTGTATCTATATGAGGGGTCCAACAAGATGTTAATTACCAAATAGGGGTAAGAAGGATTTGGTTGGAGATTAGAATTCTACTTGCTAATGATAATCTAATTGTGTTATAGTATCTTTTTTTTTCTTTTATACTACAGAAGGTTGTTTGAAACCTTTGTTTTGTAGTTAGGTTAATTCCTATGGAGAAACCTAAATATTGGGTGTGTTCCCTTGGTGCTAACCATCGAAGTAGGTCCATTCAAAGGTTTTAGGGGAGTGGCTAATCCATTGTGCTTTGTATTTATGTCGATTAATCTTTGAGCCTGAGGCTCGGGCGAAGAGGTCTAGGGCTGATTTTGCTCTATGAAGATTGTCAATTTTGTTTGCAAGGTATAGGTTAGTATTGTCTAAACATTCTTGATTTATTGCGGTGGCTTCTGTTTCTAGAAGTTTAAAGCCTTCTACTCCTTACATCTTTTTCCATTTCCCAATTTGCACTTGTCCAAATTTTTAAGTCCTCAGCAATTGTCCGATTGTCCATTGGTGGGGTGACTCTTCTATGTAAAAAGAGGCATCCTCCAAGGTGTGTTCTATTATTGCTAGCACATCACAGGTGTGCGAACTATCTTCCTATTTTTGTTAATTGCTTATCCATTCAATTGAATTCCATTTTCTATTGACTAAACAATTGTTTTCTGATCATGTGTTTTTGTTTAGATCTGTTTGCATCTAATTTAGAAGTTTCCCCTAAGAGATTTGTTTGTTTGTTTTGTCTTGGTGGAGAGGAAATGCGAGTTCCGTGTAATTCCCCATTGAACAGGGTAGTGTTTTGATCCCCCACATACCATGTATATGATGGGCCAAAGTTGTAAGTGTTTTTCTCCTGGTGGGGTGTTAGGGAACTACAGGAGTTCCCAAACCAACTCTTCTAGGATGCTAGTAGAGATCGTCCTTTTTTTGTTTGTGATGGATTCCTACGGGCCAATTGGGATTGTAATACCTTTCTTTTTGGGCCTATTGTTTTCCATTCTATTTCATCTTGCGATGACTCAAGATTTTTGCCCATGAAATGGAGACTTTCATTTTCTAATTCTTAGATAACTACTATGTTAGTTTGGTTGTTTGATGCAATAGAGTTGTTCCGTTTGTCTATTGGAGTCTGCATCTTATGGGTGTAATTGGCTGGTTGGAATGGATTGTTTGGATTTGTATGTGGTTTTCAAGATTGTAGTCCTTAGCAGGGTACTAGTTCCATATTAACAAGTGGAGTGGGGTCTTGTAGTTGAGCTATCAAGTGTTGGACTCTGTTTTTCTGGTCTTTATTGGCTTTTGATTGTTTTATAGGATCCTGGATTTGTTGGCTTTGTTTGGGTCTCTGGTGTCCCTGTTTTTGGATTGCAGTTTATTTTGTTTGGATTTTTGGAAGCTTTTTGGCACTTGACCTAATTTGAGGCAATGCTAGCATTGGATGGAAATATCCACATATTCCTATAAGATTTCCACCTTGCGAGTTGACCTTGATATTGGTAAGATCACTAAGAAAGGCAAGTTTTTGGTATTCTCTATTAAGACGCAAACTCTCAGGGTTGGGGATTTCTTGAGTTAATCCTCTTCCTTGCCACTTCAAACAACTTCTCCAATGGCTAAACAAATTTCCCTCAAGGCTTTATAGTATAAGTCATCTAATAGTAGGAAGCAGATCTAGAGATGAATTTTAATCCCCTTGGGTGTTTGTGGCTTAAACTGTAGCTACCATGGATGAAGATACAATTGGTGAGCACCAAAGTTTAGTAGGCTTTGTTGGAGGGCAACTTGTGCACTTTCTTCATTTTTGAATGTCAATACAAAGTAGTCTCTTTGAAGCATTCTAATTCTTTTAATTGTCATGCTTGGTTTGACAAGGTTGACATTGACCCATTCTATCAACTCTACTCTAAAAAGATGTTTGGTTGGAATAAACCCTATCAAAGCAACTTGGGATAGTGACTGAGCTTTTTGGTCTAGTAAGGCGATGGTTTTGGGGGAGAGACTAGGTTGTAGCTGGTGGTCAGACGGAAAGCACACATCATGAATTACTTTTGGATTTTTTCCTTCCCATGTGGAAGTACGTACGGTTGTGGTGGTTGGCTCCATTGTTGAGAGTAAACCTCATGCCCCAACTACTAACCAATCTACTTAGAAATTGAACATCTTAGTACCATTAACAACTAAGTTGTCATTTTCATGTATACTATGTGGCTTACGAGCTATCCTTGTATTGGCTTGTTGTTGGCAAGTTGTTCTACCCTGACCTCTACGTACGTGGGGCTTTACGGATATGACAACGGAACACTGCAAGTAAGACAATGGAAGATGACAAAGGTTAAGGTTACCATTTTTGTCAAAAACTCTCCAACCTTTTTTTGCAACGATATAGTTGTTCGCTTAGGCACTCCTCAAATCACTAGTAGAAAACGTAGGAATTTTGACAAAATTTTGTTGGTTTGGACGTGTTGATTCGGTCACTGTTTTGTTGATTTCAACAAAAATTTGTTAATTGTAACAGATTTCTGTTGAAATCAACAAAACAGTGACCGGATCAACACGTCCAAATCAACAGAATTCTGTCAAAATTCCTGCGTTTTCTACTAGTGAATCCAATAGTGATGCCAAACAAAGCCTTGTTGGCCCTCCCAAGGTGTTATCTTCTGTGCTTTTCGACGCGTCTACTCTAGCTCTCATGGTGTAACGGCAGCGTCCCGTTGAAGCCTTGGTTCCAACGCATTTTAGCATGAATTATTTGAACCAACAAATTTCACATATAAGCACCCGCTCATAATTTTTGAATCCACTAAACAAGACAAATCAAACCCTTTTTGTTTTTTTGGGGAAAAAATGAAAGTATGAAAGTATGAAAGTATGAAACATATCCCACAACTCCACAAGTGCTTTGGTTGTTGACACAAATACACTATATGCATTCACTTCAGTTGTCGTTCTAAGAGAATCACCACCATAGCCTGGCCAATATGGCTAGGACGCCATAGGACCGGAAGCCCAATTGTCCCCCATTGTAGCACAGTCGACAAAGTTTCAACCACCGGGTGCACCAAATGTGGTTGTTTTTTCCATAGCTTCCCGTACACAATGAAATTTGCAGTGAAGCATGGGGTTGACTACTTCTACATTATTTTTAGTATTTTTTTATTGAGTGGGATCATGAGTTTAATGCAAAGAGTGGGCATTTAGTAGTGGAAGACCAATTTAACTAATTATGGACTTATCCACAAATTATGGACAGTCTCTATAGTTGAAAATGTAGTGGCTAGCGGCTGATACTAAGCTATTTTTTTCTATTTTTTACTTTTATTTGATCCAAAATGATGTGCTTGATCCATTCTAACTCAAAAATCTACATTTTGATTGTATATATATAGGGATTTCATCAATCACCTACAACTACGAGGTTATTTATGGACTATAGATTTGTCCATAATTAGTTAAATTGATCTTGTGGGAGGGTGCAAGGGTGGTCGTGGCAGCCATGCACAAGGGTGAGGTAGAGTGGAGCAATCACAAAATAGAGGTTTTTTGTATTTTTAATATTTTTATGGAAGAAAAAGGTTACCATCAAAATTTAAAAAAATACACACACACACACACACACACAGATATATATATATATATATATATATATATATATATATATATATATATATATATATATATATATATATATATATGTATATATAACTTATAATATAAAAGATAATTTTTTTTATTTTTAATCTCTTGGTTATATATGTATGTAGTCTGGTCTAAAATTAATTCAAAACTCATAGTTAAATGTGTTATTGTTCTATATGTGTTTTAATAAGATTCTTTGGTTAGCTCATTCAAATAATAAGGTAAAAGTTATGAAGAGTTTTGAATTGAATGGTTCAAATCTATTTAATAGGTATCTATGTATACAATCTCCAGAAAATAATCAATATTTGTTATAATACATTTTTTTTGTTGCTTGATCTGATGTTAAAATTTTAAAAAACATATAATTTTTGCAATATTTATTGGAATGGCGTGAAACAAAGCTTCTCTTACAGGTTAAGATGACTAGCATACATCTAAAAAATCAATGAAAAAAATTCCAAACTATGTAGTCAATATAGCTTACCTACGTTCTGAAAAAGCTCAAAGTGGACTCATTGGTCCTTTACTCCTTTAGGGATTAAAATAAATAAATAAATAATAGAATTTTTTATCATGTTATTTTTTTCCAAACTCCCAATTAACCCCTAAATTTTCAAGGCACCAAATTCTATTGCCAACAATACTATAAAGTTAAATAAAACTCCAACCAATCGAGCAACCAATTTATTGTTTTTAGTAGTTTATATATTTTTTAAGTTATTTGTTGAATTTCAGTTTTAGTATTGAAATCTGATTTTTTTTAAATCGGAATGATTATGAATGATTATGTATTAGATAACCAATGAGCCGCGCTAGCGGCTCATCAGTTCTCTAATACATAACTGGTTGTGCATTTTCCAATCACAACCTTTGATCTTCATGATCCAAGGGTGTAGGAAACAAGTTGAAAGGAAAGAAGGTTGTGAGTTGCAATTTGTAATGGCAATGGTGACGGGCTGCCAATGGGAAGGTGCCACATTAGCATTAAAAAGTCAACAACTAGTTATATTTTTTCTATTCCAAATTTACTTATAAAAATGGGTTTAGGGTGTCCGCTGTAAATCTTTTTTTTTTTCCTTCTTTTCAGTGTCAAGGGCTCTTGACAATGTGCCTGCTTGGCCAATTGAGCATGGTGCACACACTCGTTTTTCTCAAGGGGAAGCCTCATCTGCGGAAGCGGGCAACCTGGTTTCTGATTGGCATCACGGATCCTTTACTTGTGGGCTGATGGATAACTGGCGTGTCTGTGTCTTACATTTGCAATGGAATCTTCTTGTCATTTGTGTCTCTCCCTATATGAAGAATATATATATATATATATATATATTCATATTCATATTCAGAAAGTTCTAAGGTAAAGGGGGCCTATAAAGCGCCCATTTAAGAGGTGAAACTG
This sequence comes from Antitrichia curtipendula, assembly GCA_951230915.1. Classification (NCBI taxonomy): domain Eukaryota; kingdom Viridiplantae; phylum Streptophyta; class Bryopsida; order Hypnales; family Leucodontaceae; genus Antitrichia; species Antitrichia curtipendula. Next base: position 34,333,890 of record OX579633.1, read on the forward strand.
AATTTGTGGAGGTGAAGCCTCTTAGAAATATGTTTCAGTAAATTTTCCTTGAAAGACAAATGGAGTTGGCATCTAAACCAAGTTGTTTCATATTTTAGGAGCTTTGCGGGATTAGTTATGAACTGTTTTAAAGTTGAAATGGCATAGGGCTCTAAAATGACCCACCTCCTAAAATGTACACTGTTTGTACATTATTGATACAACAAAGAAGCGACATGTACAAACAATGTTTATTTTCTTTGGATGTTCGTGAATCTATTATTTTCTAAGTCCCAACAATTGGGCAATTATATGTGTAGGATTGTTTGTCTAAGCAATCAAATACTTTGTTGTTGTGTGCAAATCTTAGTGAGAGAGTCTTGGTCGAGTTGATTACTTTGAGCGGATGTATATGCATTGTTATTGATAAACCCCTGCAAGACTGTGACTATATTTTCACCAAAAACGCTCCAAAATTACAATTTCTAGTACAAGCACCAAATTTTGGAATAAAGAAGAAGAAGAATTTTGGACACATGTGATTGTAGGATCTTGTATTATACTGACTTCAAAACATGTAGAAAAAATTTCAGAAATTTCCACCGTGTAGATTGCAAGATATTAGCATTTGAAGTGACAACCAAGGCTTTTTTTTGGACCAAAATCGGCATGTCCCCCATGTTGGCTTCAGTGCAGTTGCCAATTTTTGGAGGGACAAAGCCAAAGAGGTCAGATTTCTAACAGTCTGGCGAAATTCTGCCAAAAAAAAAAGCCTTGGGTGACAACAACCCCTTTTTTGGCCTTACAAAAAATCGGGTAGTTGCACTTCACAAAATCACATTTGTATGAAAAGAATGTCCAAAATGGTGGTGCTTCTTTGGATTCATTATTCTAGGCAAGCTAGCTACATGCTTCAAAAAATTCAAATCATTTGGAATTGTACAACATATAGGAAAAAATAGTAAGTAGAAAGAAATAGAGAATGATTCAAAAAACAAAATTGTTAACAATTTAGTTATGGAATTGAAAAATGCCAATCCCAATAGTTGAAATGTTTTCATAAACAATATACATCCTATAATTTTATTTTTTTCAAAAAATATTGAGAATTGAGTAAAATAAAGGGCTTCAAAGTTTATTTCAAAGTAAATAATTCATAAGTGTCCACAAACTAAAACTCCTTATAACTTTTGATTCATTGATCAAAATGGAATGATTCAAAGCTTGATATTGAATGTGTGAAGCTCTATTCACTAAGTGCATAGACTATGTGTTTGTATGTCAGAATCACAGTGATTGGGCATTGTATGAAGTTGTGAGTATCTGGGGATTGGATACTAGAGCTCTAAAATTATAGTTTTAATCCCTAAAGTCCCAAAGTTTCTATGGGGGACTCTTGGGATTTCGGGTAGGCTTGTGTGATTTCAATTTTTGACATGATTTTTTGAAACTTTTTTTGAAGATAGGAAATAAGATTAGCTTTGTGGAATATAATTTTTACTTCAATCAGTGCCCATGAGCAGAAGTTATGCCACCCTAAGTCCAAAAAGCAATTCAAGGGGTAGTTAAAAGAAAATCACAAAAAATTGTTTTTTTAATAATTTTAGTTTTTTTCTCAAATATTACATTTTTGTCTATATCTAAGGCTTTGAATCATTCTATTTAAACCAATGATGAGAAAATTATGGACAATCTTGTTTTTTTGGCAATCTAAGCATCTTCTTGAAAAAAAATAACGTCAATTTTGTTAAAATGGCATATGAAATCCGCCACTTTGTCTGAACATCTAGGACAGGTATAGATGTAAACCCACCAAAGTTCCGGAATGCCGCCATTTTAATGAAATTCACATTAACTGGTTTTCTTCACTTTAAATGCAAATATCTTGCAATCTATATTGTCAAAGTTTTTAAAATTTCTTGTATGCATTCTTATACTAGTTTTGATCAGTTAATTTTGGCATGGTTGACTCCATTTGAGCACGCTGAGTAAGCGATCGTTTGACCTTGAATTCAATAGCAATTGATCAACAATGGCAAGTGAAATTTACCCACCCACGCCACTTTCAATCCCAGAAAACGGAAACAAATGTTAATCACTTGAATGAGTTTTTATCAAACAGAAGGGGACCGTCGTAGGACGCACCTTCACATGCATTTAATACGAATGTTTTCAGCCTTCCAGACTCATCGGGAGCTTCACGGCAAAGAACTAGTGCCCGAATCAGCTGGAAGTCGAAGATGATTCAGCATATAATTTTATCAATGCCATGCCTTGAACACTGCCACAGTAATCCTTGAAAATGCTTGCGTATTCGCCCAGACAAATTACCGATGAAGCTCGAAGGCATCCAAGTATTGCGCACATCACATAAATTTGCCTCGTGCATAATTATATACCAGTGAAAGAAACAATCATTCAGCTTTTGATCAGATGTTTTTGCAATTATATATAGCTCTTGGATTTCAAGTATAGAAATTTGTACGTTTGTCTACGCTGTTAGTCTATCTCGAGAGTTGCTAGTACGTTGGTTAATTAGTACTGCTTCCTGAAGGAGTGTTTGCAACACCCATACTAACGTGAAAATTCTTCTGGTAAGACCTCGGATGGGATAGGGGGTTCAACGTGCCAGAGTGTCACGGACTGAACATTTGGCAACATACATGAGCCAGTCATAACTTAGTCAACGTTCAAAGAAATGAAACAGGAGCTGGGCTATGTGTTTCAGTTGACCCAGTCACGGAATGCGATTAAAATCCAACGATCATTGTAACTGATCAAAGCGAGCATGTTAGTAGACCAAAGCGTGCCTTTCGATTTGATCGATGCCAGTTTATGGCCATCTTAACGTCCGCCGTCGACATCAAATTCAATGTCGATACATATGGTCGATCACTGACGTATATACCGTAGTAGCGTCGCTGGCTGATTCTATGTATTGGACGAAAAAAGAGTCACTGTGAATGATCCGTGCAAGACGAATCTTGTGGTCCTGCAGCTAGCTAGACATGAAGTCCTGCAGCAGTTGGCATTTCTACCTCGATCAGGAGGAGTGCAATTCAAATTAAGGGTAAAACCCCATGACAGCAACCAGGTCACATAGAGAGATAGATCATATCCCAACTGAAGCCCAAAGAATCAAGCAAGAAAGATTCGAAAATGAGACAGGTCGGACAGAACTCACATCAGGAACAACAATGCAGGTGGGTGGCTTTTCCTCATGACCCACAGTGGCAGCCCAGACCAATTGATCACGTGCACAAATGCAATGAATCAAGATCACTATCATGGAGACAGCCGTGCGCAAGGGGATTGCTTTTGTAGCTAGATCACGATGCAATCCTATGCTGTGCAGCAATGAAACTGGGTCCCGGATCTCAACTAGCTGCTAACATGCAGATCGTTCCCAAAGTCGTTGGCAATTCTGAAGCAGTCAAAGCGAGCCAGGGCTGATCATCATGGAATCATCAATGATCCATGATGATCAATCAAATGCTTGCAGGCGGGTGACGCAGCACTGTAACTAGTGGGGACCTGACATGAATGATCCATTGATTCCATTCAAGTAGGTCAAGCTAGCTAGAGTAAGCCAATAAAATCGAAAATGAAACAATTGTGAATGAAAACTTAGAGGGGCGGTTAAGTTACCTACAAATTCAGGGCCTCCCTGCATTCCCAATCCCACTGCCTTCTTTCACTTGCATTTCCACTTCAGTAGTCGTCTCTTCAGTGCACTTGCTTGATCTGTGAGCGCCTCAGTCTCCTTGCAATTGTTATAAGGCAATGTTTCTTAAGCTAATTTCATTATTTGTTTTAAATTGTGCATACCGTTTAGGTAATTGTGCACTATCGAATTGCTCATACGTGAGCTCTATTAGCTATGGATGCAGCAGCAGGTGGAAGTGAGGTTTGTGGTGATACGATGACCAGGCGTGGAGGCGAAGAGAAAACGATGAAGGTTGCACGAGCCATAGCTGGGATGGCGAGTGGCGCAGGAGAGTTCAGCTACACGAGAAACTCATTGACACAATCTCAATCCATAAATATCTTGCAGCCGATCTTGGAGCAAGAGATTATGGAGCTGGAATTATTCAAGGACTGGAGCGGGAGCGCGATTCGTATGGCTGATTTCGGATGCTCCGTGGGAGCGAATCCTCTTCGATACGCGGAGATCTGTTACCGAAATGTGTGCCGAGCAAGGTTGAGCAGTGGGAGGACATTTCCTGATGAGGTGCAGTATTTCTTCTGCGACTTGCCTTCCAACGATTTCAACACTTTGTTCCTTCAATTGGAGGATTGGCGGAAAACGCAAACGAGCATGGAGGATTTCTATGTCACGGCAGTCCCGGGATCATTCCACAGACGCCTCTTTCCCAGGGGAAGTCTTCATGTCGCAATCTCCGTCTTCGGGGTTCAATGGATGTCACAGGTAACTTGATTTGCAGTTTATCAGTGTAGTGACATTGTCCAAAATATTGTCGGTCACGGCATATACTATAACAAGATGAACGAAATCATCGCAGTAGACTTGAGTCAAGCTTTCTCATGCATTGCGTGGCTATTGCTCCGTGGATCAGGTGCCTGATGCGGTATTGGACAAATCTTCGCCCGCTTATAACAAGGGGAGAGTGTGGATACACGATAACAAGAATGTGGCAACGGTGCAGGCCTTCACACAGACAGCAAGGCAAGATCTTTTTAATTTTTTGCTATTTCGAGCAAATGAAGTTGTCCCAGGTGGTCTTGTTCTCTTCTATGCTCCTGGTCGTGCGGATGGGAACCATCCAGAGATTCAATGGCCTAGGGAGGGGGAGTATATGGGGCCTTTTACTAAAGTCTTTGAGGCGACATGGGAAGAACTTGTCATTGAGGTATTCTCTAGTTCACTCAAGTCAACCTCTAAAAACAACTAATTACAATTGTCTCTACCCCAAATAAGAATAAGTAAAGGGTGAGTGTAACTTAGGCTTAAGGGAAGTTAATGCTAATCTTTTTCCTCATATTGAAACATAAAATTTTCTCATATTTCTTTCTATATATACAGCTAGGGATAGAACATTCTACAATTGACAAACTCTTAACCTTAAACAAATAGAGACTAACAAGTTATAGTTATCCGAGCAATATTGTTTACCAAACTCATCTCATTTACACAAGTTTGATAATATTATGTTTTAAAGATTCTATGAGAAATTTGTCCTTTGGAATGATGGTAACCATTATGGTAACTTTCAACACATTTCCAATTTTCTTTGGATGAGTACCCCTTGGGGAAGACTCAGTGAAGAGATTCCAAGCTTGCAAAGTTCCGTCACAAGCACAATGGGGTGATCTAGTCCATGATCACATTTCAATGACTTTCTTACCAATTTATTTCAATGCTGCAGGGTATTATAGAAGAAGAGAGAAGAGACAGCTTCAACATTCCCGCCTACTGTCACAGCGTGGACGACGTGAAAGTAGTCATAGAGTCCACAAATGCTTTCTACATCAAACGGTGTGAGATCAAACAACAAAACTACTTTGTAGCGAATGAAGTGGAGCAGATTCTTGCTGTTCCTGAGGCATACGGTCGGTTCACAAAAAATTTCACAAGGAGCCTAGTGAATTCGATCATGGTGGAGCATATTGGTGAAGAGAAATGCCATAAGTTTTTTGAACGCTTGGAGAGAAACGCTGGTACGGCTGTGCTGGAGAAGAAGGTATCTGGCTTGTCCATGGATTGCATATTGGCCGTTTTGATCCGAAAATAGGTCCGGGGAGAATTTGAGACGAACCAGTGGATCGACATTCTACCGCTGTCTGCTAATCGAATACTCCATTCAGTGCCTGCAGCTCTACCTATATGTGGGTCTGCTTACTGGGTGGGGATGGAAAGTGCATGAATCAGCAGCAGCGATGGTCGCCGCTTCCTACAACACGTACCTACGCGTACGTGGCGGGAGGTGAAGTTTGATAGGTTAGTTTATGTGCGTTCAGTGTGTGTGATGTGTGTTCTTTCGTCGTTATTTCGTCGTCTTTCAGTGTCTGTGTGGTGTTCAATCTGCACTGTGTGCGAATCCGTGGATTTCATCCAACCGCCATGGCATGGACGACCTCTATCTCTGTCCACAGATCGACTGACTGGGGTGGTCAGGATGGAGGTTGTCGAGCCCTTCTAAGAGAATGGGTGGGATTGGGATTCGTGGAGTAGCTGTACTTCAGTACGCAGGCTTATGGGAGTTGAGGGGATGGTCCTGGCTAGCTGAGAGTTTGGATAGTGGCATGGATTTTTCATTGGAGCTTGACGAATTAAGCCTGCAATGGCCTACATGTATGACTGACGTGAGTCATCTCGGCTAGATCGATGACCACCCTTTCAGTTACTTTTGTGTGAATAAAGTGGTCCCTTTTATTGTTCGTAACAGTTAATGGCTTGGAATGGAAGTGTGTTCTTTTTATATTTTGATGGCCACTGATGTGTTCATTGACAAAAGATGTAGTTTGCATTTTGAAATAGCTACCTTGTGGACAGTGTGAAAAATCACACTCGGGAGATATATACGATGATCTCTGTTGTTGGAGGTCAATTTCCAGAGCTTCCATCAGGTGCTCGATCGCCAGACTGATTGAAGCGGAGGTCACTACTGCAACAATCATGTTCGACAAGTAATTGTAAATTTCCAATTTATTTCGTAGAATGAGGCACTGAAAGATCTCTATTACTTTGTTGGTAAAACGTCTAAAATTTCAGAGTTAAGAGCACGAATATGGACACATTTGAAGTGTCTATATACATAGGTCTCGTTACGGATTGCAATTCTATGCTCAGGCTCCACTGGGGGGCTTCTAAGGATCCTGGCTGTGAGCTTTCACAAAGGAGACTCACATTGGAAAAAGACAAAATGGAGTCAAATTGGAGCCAAAATCCATTGTGTGTAGCCTGGTGAGTGCAAAAAGTAACATGAGATCAATCATACAGTGAGCGAATGGTTGCAATAATTTCTCAAGGCCAGGGAACAATTGTTTGTATCTCTGCAGCACTGATCTTGTACCATACTACCATTGCCTTACCATTGCCTTCCTGCCTTGATTCTGTGACTGAAGTGGAAATAACAAGAGATATTCTGTGGCAAGCACTCTATCGTCACCTAATACACGTGTTCCTGTCACCTCAACAGGTTAACACTTGAAACTTCGGAAGCCACCCATATCATTACCTCTACCACATTTCCAGATTTCTGTGCCATGTTATTTCTAAGTAAAGAGAAATTCAGTTCATCTCTATTCAAGTTAATAATGTTCAAAGCCAACAGTGTAGGCGCTTTTGGACTCGGAGCTAGTCCTTGACATTTTCTTCAGTTGAATTCCCAGAGAAATACAGCTTGAAGATGATTCCGCTCCTTTCAACCATATGTTGCAAGTGACATGCCGCACACATGCCCGAGGAAATTGGCGCCGGGGAAAACTGGATAAATTCCGAAATGCTTGAAAGGAGCAAGTACTGCAGGTCTAACTTCGCCTGTTCAGGAGAAAGGTGATTCGGTTTGCAATCTCCTGCAGTCTCGCTGATAGTGGAAGGAAAGTCCGTCGGTTGTTTTTGGCGAACGTTGTTTTCTAGTTAATCATCAACCGGCTTCTGGAGACATAAATCACAATATATTGATTTGCGATGTACTTGTATTTGATGCTGAAGCAGCTTTCTTCGTGGTCATCCTCTGTTTTTTGACGTAGCTGCCTTGAAGATGATATTTTCCTGCTGGTCAAAATGAGGTCACTCGCAAGTGGAAGGCGCGGAATACGTGAAGGGGGCAAAAAGCCCTCGTTTGGCCCTGCCGGTCTTGAGGTGCTTCCTTCTTTCACAGAAAGAGCTATTGATCAAACCTTTTCTACCGAATCTAGAATTTGCTATCATTGGCGTATTTCCGGACGCGGTTCCCAATCTTCATCTTCGAAGGTTGTGAAAAACATTTTCCAAGAAGGCTTACAAGAGCAGGTGATTCGGGCGGAACACTCTCTTCACCTTCTTTTGGAGGACTACGTTTGACTGTGACTACGATTTTGGTTGTGTCATTTAAACCTTGTTATTTCAACACCCCTTTTGCACTAGTGGATGGAACCGATATCCTCCACAAGAAGCTCCTCCTCAAATAGACCCCTGAACCCGCAGAAACTCTAATTCCACTCATCAGTAACGAAGCGCACCTTGGGTCATGCCTGACTGCGTAATCTTCACAACCCCAAGCTCTAATTCCTGACACCAGAACTTCCCAAGCTGTAAACCTGTGAGCAATCGGTGCTAGTATTAGTTACGTGAGCAACAGAACGAGAGTTTTGGTTGGTACAAAGCTGGAGTTGTTACGAGGAACTCGCTGACTGTAGCCTACCCTGGCTTTGGTGAAGTGCTTGTAAGGAGCAAAAGATTGCCCGTGTGCTGTTTTTGCTCATGTTTCTGTCCCTGACGTTTCACAATCTGGCAGGCGTGCGTTGTGACTATGGCTGTCCTAGATGCCCGTGCGGCAAAACATTAACAAAGCACTCGGAACACAGGATTCACGTTTGGGGAAATCAATTAATCAAGGCCGTGAAATAAACTGACTATGTGGACTTGTGGAGTGAGAATCGACTCAAGGAGTAGTTGATGTATTAGTATGTTGTACAAAAAGCACGATCAGATGGTATTATCCTGAATTCCATGCTCGCTCCACCTTGTAAGATCATTTGAATTCCGCCCTGCGTTGAGGGTCTGTACTGAAGACCAACAGCAATTTGGAATGGATAATCAAAGCCATGGAAGCCCTAAAGTTGTCTTGAAACCTCAAATCTAGCTAACCTTAAATTTGTTAAATTGACAGAAATTCACGAAATTGAGACGTCCGGATACTTAGATCTATACCAGTCCTCGTATTTAAAGCTTCCTGCAATTGAGTGTCGCAATTTTGGCGCCCTGAATTGCTCCAATTGAATGAATATGACCACAGTGGCTTCAACCACAAGTGGCAAATAACGGTGAGAATCTGGTCAGGCTTGGAATTTGTGCAAATCACCCTTTCAGTTGGACTTATTTTCAGGTTCAATTAGGTTATAAAATGAACTTATCACTCACATCGCAGTGAGTCGGAGTATCCCTTGGGGGTGGATTATGTATGTGCTCATACATAATTCATGACAATCCGTGACAGCCGCCTTGTTCAGTGATTGAGTGATCGAGTAAATTTACACTCGGACGAACGCCATGAGCAGATGATTAATGCAATTGCGAAATGAAGTGAACCCAACTTCCGGATCCACGAAATTATTAATGAATTTCGATTCCGACGAATTTCATCAAGAACAAGAATGACGCGTTGAGATCAATCTCAACAAAAATGTTGAATCACTAACGACTAAAGCATTATTCTACAAGTGAAGTTGCTCGATCATTCTAAGTAATAGGATCGGAAGGACCATACTGCAAATGACCACAGGTGCCCCCTCTCGACGGAATGAATTACTGGGGATCATCGAAGTGCGAGAAGTCGGGGGAGCAGTTGAGCCCGCCCTTGGGGGTGATGTGCTCGCCCTGCAGGAAAGCCGTCACGGCGGCCTTGTTGAACGTGTTGGACGTGTGGATGCCGTCCCAGCTCAGATGCGCTGCGGGATCCGCGCAGTGCGACGAAGTCAAATTCACGAACTGGTTGTCCACCAGGCCCGAGTGCCCGCAAGTCACCTCCTTGTTGAAGTTGTACGCGCCACCCGCACCGCAGCAAGCCGTTAGCGGCGCCGTCACGTTGTACTTCTTCGGCTCCTTCAAGATGTCCGTGTACACGCCGTGAGCATCGCCGTACAGCAGCTGCGCCTGGGGGTACTTGGCGCGCAGCTCCTCCATCTTCTCGCCTAGCAGCTGGTTGTGGTGGTGCGTGATTTTGTTGAGGTCGCTCAGGCAGCCATGGCGGTCGTACTTGGCGTGCGGGCCGCCGTACATGGACAGCATGGCGGGCATGCAGCCCAAGGGAGGCAGGTTCACCACCAGAAGGGTCTGGGCCGTGGGCATCTGCAGCGTGGGCATTGCGGGGGGGGTGTACAACACGGGTGTGAGCATTGCCTTGATGTGCGTTTCGATGGCTTCCACCACCTGGGGCACAATGTAGCGCGCTTGGCGCGGCGTGAGCGTCTTGTCGTACAGGCTGGAGAAGTAGTCTTGGTAGCCGGACCACACCAGGAAGAGCGACTCGTTCACGGTAGCCAGCTTGGGCAGGCTCTGGTATAGCCCGGGTGAGTGGAAGATGGGGCTCTCGTAGAACCACACGCGCACTTTGTAGCGCTCGTACCACTGCTGCTGCACATCCAGAGAGAACGGGCTGTTGAATCCCGAGTCCCTGCGCCACACCTTCACTCTCCGCGCCGGCGCGCCATACGCAGCGAAGTTGGTGCCGTAGGTGAAGTCGGCGCCTGTTCCTCGCAGCACGGGGTAGATGGGCCGCAGACCCACTCCGAAAGCTGCCATTCAACAGAGACAACAGAAAATCCAATCAGTACACTGTTTACGGTAAACGAACCAGTAATTAATCCCGGGGCAACTCTATTCTCTATGTCATCACGTACTGACGACACAGACTGGAAATCAAGCCCTATTTGACAGTGACTGTAAATCTGCAAAATTCTTAATCAATTGGTCGTGCTAATTAGCTTCCATACCAGTGTGTATTATTAATTACTTGTTGGTTTAGTTGGTATTTGAGGGTTTCAGGATTGAATTTGAATGAGCCGCGTTCTTACCAAGGAAGTCGAGCAACAATTTGCCGTCGGTGTATCGATCCGCGGCATGGCCCGGAAACAGAATGCCATGAGGGTCGAGCTCGGCGTGAGCGAACTGGTCGGGAAAGGCCGCGATGGAGTTTCCGGTGTCGGTCAGCGAGTCTCCGAACGCATACACGGCCGGGAACTTGCACTCGGCCAAGGTCTTATTGGCCGAAGCCACGTGCATCGATTGCAGGAAGCAAGCAGCAACGAGGACGCCCCAGCAGAGCATCCCCAGTCTGGACGTGGACGCCATTCTCGACGTCGTCGCCAGCGCCTTCGCTAAATTTGTAATCCACCCGCTAGCGGAGCAAGTTCTCGATCCGATTCCAGTAGCTTTCAAGTGTTGTTCAGTTCCCGAGAAGTCGTCCAGATATGCAAGTAGATTCCCCAAGCTGCCGCTCGATCGATCTGGTGGAGCCGCATGCAGTTGGTCCGTCCGTCCTCAGTGAGATTGCTCGCTCGAGTGTTGGAGAAGCTAGAGAGTTGCGAGGTAGAATGAGATTGGAGTGCGAGTGCTGAGCCCATTTATACCCATCGAAGGAAGCACGAGCCTGTTTGGGACCGGGGGCCCACGCGGTAACTGAATAAGCTTAGTCCCAGCCTCCGAGTTGACATACAAAGCACTGTCGCTTTATTGAATCCTAAAACAGTGTGATGAATGTCAGTTCAACGCTGTTGAGGGAGGAGAGCGTGGAAGAGTTTTTTTGTTTACACTGAACTTACACCGCGTGGTGGAAGACCAAACCAATTTCCATTGACTTGTGTTGTGGACAACTCAAGGACAAGGAATGGGTTTTGTGCACGAGCAATAGATACTGTAGAAAAGATCCAACAATGAACAACGACCTACGGAGTACTAAATAAAAAAATATTTTTATTTAAAAAATAAATAAAAATTGGAAAAAGTTAAATTATAATAAATAAAAATCCATTTGGTCTAATAGGATGGATTGCAATTATAAAAAAATTATTTAATTTTTTTATTATAAATATTATTATTTTATTTAGCAATTTTTTTATCGCTTAGTCTAGATTTGCCAACCTAGTTGAGGCCCCATTCTTCCCCCAATGGCATAGATAGTTGATCCTCAATCTTTGTGAACAAGGGGCACTTTGAAATTCCCAATGTTTGGAATGCAATTTGGGAACAAGGTGGGTTCAAATGGGAACATCATGAACCCGTTTTCCAGAGTTGCCTAATGTCATTTACCAATTCCATAATAGCAGTGCCCATCTAATTTGCATAGAAATTAGAGAAAAAAAATTCCAGTTTTTTTGAATATTGTGAAAAATGATTTGATCTTTCAATCTATTTTTGGAATTTTTTTATATTAAAAAATTTGTGCCATAAAAATTGATTGCAAAAAGGTGTAGTGTATAAGTGTATTGTCATTTCTTACAACATAGTAGCATTGCAAGATTTTATTGGAAGTGTTCATAAATCATAGTCTCCAAAACATTTGAAAATGAGTGGTAGTGTGCCTAACATAATCTAAAATATGATAGATTTTTAAATTCAAAATGTGTAATAAGTTATTTTTTCATAAACGGCAATCAAAGTCATCTAAAATGACTAGGTATAGTCAAAAAAATATTTCACTTTATTTCAAATGCTAATATCTTCTAATTTGTACAATCAAATGTCACAAAAATTTTATCACATTTACACATATAAGTTAAGTGCAAGATTTTACGGTTACATTGTACAATATATCATATTTTTGTTTTCATGGCTCGAAAGAGTAGAAATGGTAGTTTTGGATGGTTTTCGAGGAATAAATGCCTTGGTTCTTCGAGGTTAGGTGGATCCTTATTTTGACATTTTGATAGTTCACATTTTAAGAAAAGAAAGCAATCACAATTTTGGAAGCGTCGAAAGTGTGGTACATAACTTGTGATGTTTAAAAAGTCAATATCCCTCAACTTAAGAAACTATAATCACAATTCACCATTCAACTTTCTAGTGTATAAATATGCAATATCCAAACCTTAACATTGAACAAAAAGAAATCACCCTAGTAGCAATACCCTCCAACAATTGTAAACATATTTTGATAATTGTATATAAAATTAGAATGCTTATTACAATGCAACAATGAACATGAAATGTAAAATAAATGCAAACAAGTTGATAGAAAGAGGATAGAGTATGAAATGAAAAATATAATCCAAAATCACAATTCACATATTAAAAATAGTATATTAAAAAACTTTATGCATGGAGTTGCATTTCAATCTCCATACTCCATAGCAATATCTATTGCAATTTGAATTCTAATCTACGAATCTAAAATCCAAAATCAATGTATCATGGTAAAATAAGCCTAAACCTAAAACCTAATCTATAATCATGTTTTAAACCTAAAAACTAGTCAAAAATTCCAATTATAATGGAAACAAAGATTAGAAGCAAACAAAGGGAAAACAAAACGAAAGCATTGTCTATTACATAAATAACAAAACAGTCAAGTACTAAAATAAATCCAAGTCATCAAACTAAAAAAAAGAATTTCATAAACATACCTAGAAGTGTCCGCTTGTAAATTGTAAAGGTACGAGGGTGGTAGGCAAGCTGCAAGATGTGGACAGGAGCTTGAATTGCAAGGAGTAAGAAATGCATGAAGTTTTGCAAACATAACAATGACCAAAAAATAAAAACATGAGCTCAGACATGATAGGAGGTTGGAGAAGAATGACACAAGGAACAAGCGAAGGAAAACCTTGTAGCTCCATTCCTCCATCCATCCAAGGGAGGGACCAATCTTCCTTGGCTTGTCAATTATCCCTTAGCGCCCTAAATCATTGCCTCTAAGGAAAGAGACCTCAAAACTATACAAATAATGACTTCAATAGATTAAATTCTTCCTACTACTCACTCAGTAAAGTAACCTGAGGGTTTGAATTATAAAAATGAACATCTATTAAGGTAGAAAGCAACATTTTGGAAGGCGATCCATTGCAAAAAATTGACTTAATTCAGGTCTTTGTGACAAGAGTGTAGGATTTTTTTTTTAAATTAAATGCATTTTGCCAAATCCATCCAAGCGAAAGGTGGAGATTTTCCAAGTCTTTTTTATTATAGTATACTAAGAAACACAAATTAAAAAAATACATTTAAAAATAGCATAAAAGGACCACAACATAAAACTATGAAATTTTACTTTGACTATCTATAATGTATCTTTTTCTTTTCAAAAATGAGTTGACCAATATACTAGTGGAATATTTTTTTGAAAAGTGTAATCCAAATGGGCCACATTGGTCTTCCTACCGGGTAAAATTTTTGCCCTCAAGCCATGTTACTGATGTAGTGATCATTTGTGAGATAAAGGGGTCAATCTAGGGACAATTCAATAAAGGGACAATTCAATTAGTTTTAGATGATTGTTTATTGT